>SNQJ01S0110695.1:10931-28957 GCA_010110895.2 Picea sitchensis
TTATGAACATCACATAACATATCTAAGATAGATCTAGTGCAGTAATAACATCAATTAAGCACTTCAACCACTTAGAACTTAACACTCTGAATCAGATCTAACATTCTAACATAAGAAATGTATTTAAGAAACACATACATATTCATTAAAATTGTAATCTAAGCACTAAGAAAAACATAACAGATATAATATTGCACAAAGAAAACCATAAGGCACCAGATGTACGTGGTTCACCCCAGTGTGGGGCTACGTCCACCAACCGCTTCACCTTTTTATTATTCGTCAATATATTACATTCAGTTACTCCTGTGCACTAAGCCACAAAGTTGAGATTCACACCAGACATGAGATATGTGCACTGAGCACTATATCCTCCTTCCAAAACTAGGTCAAGGCACATAGAAAACTCTCTAACAATCACAAAGCCTTAACACACATTCATTCCCTTGCACAAAGCCACTCAGATCACTTGCACTTAGCCACTCTAACACGCTACTTCTACCATACATTCTTATTTTATTTATACTTTTACAAACCCTTAGAATATGGCCAAACATGGGAAAATCCCATGGGTAGACATCCCATAACCCATTGCAAAAACCCTAAATAACCCCTTAAAAATATCGTAAAATAACCGAGATCCGTGACTTAGCTTCGACTAGGTGCTCCTTCCTCGGCCAATGTGTTGAAGTCCCAAAGTGGGCCAACTCTGACCAATCTTTCCTCAAAACTTGGTCGAGGGCCAACAGGTGGAAAACTGAGTGACCAATGGCTCTAAGGGTTCGATCTCTGAGAAAGTGCCTCCTTCAAGCATTTTCCAAGAGACAAATGTGATCAAAATGATCAACCAACTATAATGGAATTCATATCCCAAGTCCTGGGCTTCACGGCATTCCTTCTCTAGCTTGTTGATGACGTAGTTCACCCAGTTCATTTGCATGCCCTCCACAAACTTTCTTGTGAGGTCAACCAAAAAGTTGGTGACATGTGTGGGGTGGTCTTCCTCACGAGATTGCCAGCTAGGAGTTGGAAAGAAAGGTGCACTGCACAATCCTATATAGAGGCTACCTTGTAACCTTGCTTTCCTTTTTCTACCTCTTCATAAGCTTCTTTGGTGCACTGAGCTAGGGAACGGTTCGAGGCCTTCCCTAGATAAAACTGTTGAGGTTCAGGACCCTTCACACTTAAATTTGTGATCTGGTGGATCATTGTCGGATCCATAGTAATCCTTCTATTGAGGCACAAATATCTGCCATGATAGCATGACAGGAGGAGTTTAACGCAAGCGTTATCCTCATAGTGGCGGCTAAAATGCGAGATTTTCATCACATTCAACACGATGGACTTCATCAACCCCTTAATACATGGTTGTGATATGAGCTGAGGTTTCTTCCCGATTGTCTTCTTTAATTATAGGTGGGGAGATAACATGGCATAGTTCTTCTGGTCTCTGAACTTGAGGTCGTTTTTCTTCAATAGAGGGATCTTTCCTAACTAACTCCCGACTATGCAAATTCCTTTCAGAATGTACGCAATGAAAACAGAGTACTCAAAGTCTCGAGGGATATTGTCGCAGTTAATAATTCTAGCCAGAGGTGGAATATATTCAGGTAGGATCGACGGGATCTACTTCGTGTTAGCCAGATCACCGCGGTTCTTACTTTGATGCTCAGTTATAGGGTTGACATGTCTGGAATGACGTCCAGTCGAAGGGGAATTCTGCAGTCCCCTAGTCGATGACGCCTGGATACCTTCGAGTATCGGTCTGTCAGCCATTAGATTCTTAAGGAATTCCACGACAGACTTCTCTAATTCACTATTTCTTCCCAACATTCTATATTTTAACAGACAGGTGGGGTAGCCAAACGAACAGGCAGGGTAGACAATGAACAGGTAGGGTAGACAAATAGACAGGCGGGGTCTAGTTCCAAATAGTGATAGGAAACACAACTTGACACTTGGAAAATTATCTTCTTAGCTTAGTAAATCACGGGTATAAAAAATTGGTCCCTATGTAATGATCGACGAGTTAAATAAATGGGATATCATGACAAATCTTCCAACGGCTAGGAAATGCTTCCATCAATGTAAATCTATCTATTATGGCGTAGTCCCAACATACAAAAGGAGGTCCATAAGACCATAAATGCTTTTTCTAACTTTTCCAGAGAGTCATTCTAACAGTTAGGGAACCTCCAACGGTCATATAACTTTGCCAGGACGAAGTCCAATTCTGCGTGGTCCTTCTATTCCAGCAAGGTTCAAATCCTATGAACTTGCCTCCTTTGAGGTTCTAGTCCGCGAATTCATCTATCTAGTTTCTATAGCTTCTTGTAGCTTTTCCAACTTAGATGTATTTTTATTGAGATTCCTTGCCTTATTTCCTATTATCTGAGTCTCTCTAACTGTTTATGGAATCCTCTTTCCATTTTTATTCTTATATTCCCCTAGCATAGTGGCTTCACACTGTTGAGGTGCCCTCAAAGGGTTTGAAGTTAATATCCATTTTCTTAACACTTCCTGAGTGGAAATACTTTTTTCTTGAATAGATAGGTCCTTCAATCCTTCTTGCATTCTTTCAACCTTGACAACTAATTATCTTTCCTTCTGCCCCTCTTGCGTTGTTACTTTTCTCTATTGCTTCGACTTCTCCTCTCGTCCTTCTATTAGTTGGTCTATTTTCCTAGCTATGAAATTCCTTAATTCTTTCTTTTTCTTGTCTGTAGCTTCTTCCTTTCTTGTCTGTAGCTTCTTCTTTCTTGTCTGATATGATCCTTCTCAATCCAAATATTACCTAACAATAGTGGGAAAGGGGCGTTGTCCCCAACAAACTGAATGACTTCAAATTCTTCTTCAGTCAATGTTCCATGAACAATAATAGGTACAGTAGTAATTCTTCCACATAAGGTTATCATCTTTCCCTTAAACAAGCCTATCCTTCCTAACGAAGGTACCACAGTAGGCTTTCCCAAAATTTCCCAAGTTTCTTATGTAATAATATTCACTTATGTTTCTTCAACCAAGACACGGTCTATGTCGAAGTCTTCTATTCTTGCACTTATGCATTGTTTTGCTTTCAGGATTTATGGTAAACTGACATCTTTATGAACATCCATCATTTATTTCAGTTGTAATATCGTAGTCTGAACTTCTTTTGATCCTTTCTCTTTATGACTCTCTATCATGCCCTTAGTCTCTTGACTTTTTTCATAGTTTTATTGTCTCGTGTTCATTCCTTCAACTTTAGCAATAATCCTTGGAAAATACTGAACCTCATGACCAACAACCTTACAACAAAGACAAATAGGTCCTACCTTGAGAAATTCCTTAGCAATATGTATCGACCTTCTACAATTATAACACAATGTCAACCCTCTTTTTCTTCTAAATGTTCCCCAACCTATTTTGTATTGCACACTTCCCCTAGGATCATAATGTTGGACCTGAAAAAAATTCTTTCTAGGTTCCTGCATCCACTTATTAGTTAAAAAATTCTTTCTATGTATAGGAATAACATATCTTTCTTCATTTCCATCATCTCTTTCTTTCAACTACGCCCTAGCCTTCAAACTAGGACAAAATCTATTAAACATACTTATGTTCATACTTTCAAAACAAAAATTTTGACTTTTCCTTCTCTTACCAAAGCACAAATATTGCTTCTTTTAGGATATTACCTCTTTTATTCAGATCATATTACCTCCTTGGCACAAATATTCACAAGTCAAGTAGAGTACTGCACACTTTAGCAACATATCTACGCATAAAGCTTCTCTTTTTCTTTACTTCAGTTCCCAACAATCACAGTTCCAGGTCTTGAGAACAGAACCATTTGTTGGCACACGGGAAGACCTAGGGTTCAATGCTTAACAACACACCAACAAAACCCCAATTACCAGCCCTTTCAGAAACATTTGCGAAGCAGGTGAAGTCTCACTTGAGATAGAAGCAGGGAGGTTACAGGACGTAGGTGTCTGTAACCAAGCTGGGACACAGATCTGTGATAATATCACTTCGCAGGATATTTTGTTAATGCTTAGGAAGTGACATGAATTAGTTTATTAACCCTATTAACATCGCAAAACATAATCAAAGATAGATCTAGCATAGTAACAACAAAAGATTATGCACCTTAAACACTTATCACTTAGCAATGTGAATCAGATCTAGCATTTCTAAGATAATCAAAGCATTTAAGCAGCACATACATATTCATCACATCCTAATCTAAGAACTAAGAAAAACATAATAGAGATAATAATTCACAAAGAAAAACATAATAGAGATAATACTGCACAAAGAAAATTATAAGACACTAGATATACATGGTTCACCCCAGGGTGGGGCTACATCCACAAATCACTTCACCTCTTTATTATTCTCCAAAATCTTACACCCAACCAATCTTGTGTACTAATCCACAGAGTCAAGCTTCGCACAAGCCTGGAGATCTACGTATTAAGAGCTATATCCTCCTTCCAAAACTAGGTCAAATGCACAGATCTGAACCCTCTATTACAACATTTAGCACCTTCTACAAAATCATATTCGGGAACAAAGCCTCAGTGCACATACATTCCTTTTCACAAAGAAACTCAAACTACTTGCAATTCCCTATTTCTACAATACATTCTTCTTTATTTATATTTTACAAACCCTTACAATAAGGCCTAAACATGGGAAAACCCTCATGGGCTGACATCCCATAAACCCATTACAAAACCCTAGAGGACCCTTTACTAGGTCCACATAACCCTCAAAATCGGTGAGATCCACGATCTTAGTTCTCCCTCGGTGCTCCTTCTTCGACCAACGTGTCGAAGTCCAAAGTTTCCCGAAAACTTGGTCAAGGGTCAACACTAGGAAATGGGTGGCCCTTGGTGGCATCTCAGATCACAATCCTATCCTACTAGAACTAGCAGGAGCTAGGAAGAAGCCCCCCAACCCCTAAAAATTCAATACTCTATGGTTTGGATATCTCTCATATCTATATGCAATAAAGGATTGTTGGGTGCCATATAACCTCTCCTCCCTAAATCGCCAACTATTCAACTTATGAAAATTATTAAAAGGGCCAAGGAGACCTCCATATCATGGAATAAACAAAGAAAGAAAAGTGAAAAAAAATCCCTAACAAATATAGAATATAAGATGAGGGACTGAAATGAAAAATGAACTCTAGGTCCTCTCTCAATGGAACATAAGGAAGAACACAAGACTTTAGATCAACAAAGGATACAAATCCTACAAAAAAGGGAACAAGAGTGGAGAATGAGAAACAAAGTCCTTGGGTTGTAATATGGAGATGAAGACACAAAATCATTTCACCATTTTGCAAATAGTAGAAATCTCCACAACACCATGTGGGTTGTGGATAGAAGAGATGGAACAAAGGAATCATCCTATGAGGACTTAGCATATGAAGACACCTCACACTTCAAATATCTCTTCAAAGAAAACTCCAAGGTGAACATAGAATCCATCATCAAAGTGGAAAGTCTCTTCCCAAGGTTCATCTCCCCTAAGTACAATAAAAAACTCATGGAAGAAATCACGAAGGACGAGATGGAAACAATAATTCACAGCTTCTAGAAGGACGAAATCCCTAGCCGAGATGGATTTCCAATTGATTTCTATAAGGGATGTTTTGAAATAATTGGTGAGGACCTTCTAAACAGGGTTGAATACTCAAGAATATTAGGTCATATCCATGCCCCATTAAATTCCACCTTCATATCTCTCATTACAAAGGTGGATAACCCCTTCAGCTTTGATCAATTTAGACCCATCTCTCTTTGCAACAATGTCTACAAGATCATTGCCAAGATCGTTTCTCATAGAATAAAAGACTTTGTAAATTAAAATATCTCAGATGATCAATCTGGTTTCCTTCAAGATAGAAAAAACCATCAAGAAATTGGCATATCCTAGGAAGGACTTCACTTTATTCATTCCCAAAAGTAGAGGGCCATTACATATAATGTCGATATTTCAAAATATTTCGATAGAGTCAGTTGGCTATACATCAGTTTAATCTTAATTCACTTGGGATTTTGTCACTCCTTCATCTCCTGGGTGATGAAATATATCTCTTCTACCTCCTTATCTCTCCTCATCAATGGCTCAACCACATATTTCTTCCGATTTGAGTGAGGTCTTCGCCAAGGATTCCCACTCTCTCCACTCATTTTTTGTTGGTGGTTGAATGTCTCAGCAGTATCATCCATAGTGAAGCTACTGAAACAAAGATAAAAGGTATAAGAATCAACATCAATTTTTCCTTAACTCGTATTCTCTTTGTAGATGATATATTGATATTTTTTGAAGGAAACATCTCTTACATCCCCACTCTAAAATATATTCTTAATACATTTTCGTAGCCACGGGTATGAAAATAAATTAGGATAAATCCTCCCTCTTCTCCTAGGGACTATTTGATTTTGAATGTCAACATATCTATAGAACCCTAGGTAGTCATGTATTAATAAATCTCAAGGACATGAAATAACTTGTGTTCAATTTAAAGGAAAATAGCTACAACAGATGAGACTGGCAATGGCTCTGTGAAAAAATTGAAAAATGATTTCTATCATGGAAACATAGAGGATTATCCCGTGATGGAATATTGGTGTTAGTTAAATATATAATTGAGATTATTATAATATATTGGACATATTTGGCTTGAGTACCTAATGGAATTATTGAAAAAATTATCCATATTTCCTTCTGATTCCTCTAGTCAATATTAGATAAAAAAATATCATTGGTTCTAGCCTAAAAAAAAGGATATCGTCCCCTAAATTATTTGAAGGTTGGGGTCTAAAAAACATACACCTTTTTTCACAATCCCTATATGAAAAAAATGTCTAGGGGATTATAAAAAAATTTGGCCTTTGGGACCGTATATTAAAGTAAAAATATTTCCCTTCGATCTCTACAACTGACTGGATCATAATACCTCATAAATCATCAAAGAACAAATTTTTAATTTGGAAATCCACTTTCAATGCTTTCCCCTTGATTGGAAATTGGATCATCTTGAAGGTTGGAAATAGTACATACATTTGTATTGGTAAGGACCCTTGGATTGAATTCTAAGGAAAACACATCCTCCTAGAACCAGTCATTCATGACCTCAATAATGGAAGATTTGTACATCTCCAACAAATTTCCAGAAGGGATACAATTCAGGGTACCACCCATTGGCTAAGATGGGAGGAAATAAATTTGAATGAAGCACATGCTCCTATATGGTAGGAATATATGAAATCCCAGACCACTTCCATGGTCGATCTCTCTGAGCAAAAGGACACCCTGATTTGGTCTTTCAGCCCATCTAGGACCAGTTCCCAAAAGCAAGGATAGAAGGTGCTAATTCTTAAACTTATTGATGAGACAACCCCTTGGTGGAAGTCCACTCTCTGGAAATTTAAAATACCAGCAAAAGAAAAATTGTTCATGTGGCTCCTTCTAACAAATAAATGGCCCACTTGGGAAAATATTCAGAAGAAAATATTTTTTGGGCCAAGCAGATGTGCCCTTTGCATACATGATAACAAATATATCCCACACCTATTCATTCACTTCTCTTTCAAAAAATCTATTTGGTTAGACTTAAAAGATAATATTGTGATGTAGGAACATCGTCATCAACCATCAAAAGGTCGAGAAGTGGAAAACTCAGCCTTCAACATGCATTCAAGGAGACTTCGACTCCAAGGATGGAGCGCCAATTTCAAATTTTGAAATCATTGTAAATCAAAAACTCCTTTAATGTTTGGAGGCTTGAGCGACTGTATGAGATCATAGGAGATTATAAATTTCTTTGAATAGTTGTAGGTTCATACAGATATGGAGCATGGTCTCATATCTAGATTGTACATACCCATGTAATTGTAATAAACCTTAGGGATAAAATTATTTTATGAGATATGAAAGAAATAGGTAGTCTGGAGGAAGCTGCGAGAATCCCCTCCTTTGTAAAAACATCTTTGTATCAAAAATTCATGAGAGTTAGTGAGATGGGAGATAGGAGAGAGAAATTAGGAATCTCATGAGAAGAGAATAGAGGAGAGGAGAGAAGGGTTTGAGACTCTGTTGTAGTATATATTTTTACACATTGTAAAAAGACCATTCAGATTAATACAAAAGGTAGATTTCCTTGCATCTGAGTCTCTCTGTGTTTTATGTTTTTTCTGAATGTATTTGAATGATTACTATGTGTTTATGAATTCCATGGGTGTATGCATGTTTTTAATTTGTAGGAATAGATATATTTCTCTATCAGTTTGATTTTATGAGTGTTCTGGGCTCTTAAGGCTAGTGGAAGGAGTGCACACAAGAGTTGCTGAAAAACTCTGTGAATCCAACACAAGGAGTGCACTAGAACTCTTTTTTGAGTTCAAGAAGAGCGTGCCAAGAGGGAACACCAGAAAATGTCTTAAACTCAGAAGGAAAAGGATATTACAAGGAGTGGACATCATATTTATTGAGCACTCTAAGAGTGAGCACAAGGAGTGCACCTACACTTAGTAAAGTGTAAAAGCTCAAGATTCAAGGAGGAGGGTCTGTAAGGAGTGCACCAGAGATAAATTGTTTCAAGTCTAAAATCTTCGGAGGGAATAACATGAGTGCCAGGAGGGAATGAGAAGTAATTGAAATAAAAAAGGGTGAGATCCTTTGAAGTACGATAAATTTCAATCTCAAGAGAAGGTAAGTGCAAAGTTTGCACAGAGAAAGCGCAAGGAGTGCACAAGAATATTTTTCGAAAAATCTTCAAGTCTGAAATCTTTTGAAGTTTCAGGAAAGTGCAATAGGTGCACCAAAGGCCGAATATTCCTAGTGCTAAAGTGTAGGACCAACAACATCTTGTTTCCAGGAGGGAATAAGGATTCATTGAAGGTAAATGGGCCAAGTCCCTTTGAAAAACTTTGAAAGAGATCATAAAATATCAGGAGGTGTAGAACAAGATGAGGCCCGTCAATAGGTATCGTAGAAGAGAGATCAAAGGTCGAGGCTTTGAAAAATCTTGAAAAATCCTTCATTTGAAGGAAAGTGAAGCCATAACATAGGAGGATCTACAAAAACCATTAGATCTGTTGTTAGGAGAGAATTTGGACTGTCAGATCTGTGTCCAGACTGAAGGAGGAGCATGCACAGAGGAGGACATATCCTAGCTGCAGGATCTGAGAATGAGGATTGACAACCATTGGATCCATGTCAGTAGCATGGGTTTTAACCCTCGACATCCTTAAGACTTCACAAATTTAAATGTTTTTTGTGTTTGGATGCAGAGGAACAAGTCTCCCAAAGTCCTGAAGCCCGAAGTGTGTTTGGGATGTCATATGTGAGGCCATGTGTTAGTAGATCAAGCATGTTCTGGATGTTCGGTTATTCAAAAAAATTGAGGTTTATGCATAGGAGCATACAAGGCTCCCAAAGATCCAAAGGTCGAACGTCATCAATACTTTCCATCAGAAAGAAAATGCATCAAAAAATTATTGATAGTTCCCGTATTTGACATATTTTGTGCGTTAGTGCAAAGGAGTCAGAACTCCTGAAGTTTTGAAGTCTTAGATCATTCTAGACTATTGATCAGAGGAGGACATGTGTTAGTGGATTTGGGTAGTTTGGAAGATCAAATATCTAGGAGAACACAAGCATGGAGTTTTCAAGACTCCCAAAGCTCCGAAGGCCAGACTGAATCCTATTCGTTGGCTCCAGGAGACACGTGTCACCAGATTTCCAGTAGTTTGGAATTTGACAGTCCGTGGAAATAGGGGTGAAAAAGGCTTCCAAAGGCTCGAAGTCTAGAGTTTATCTCGACCGTTGGTCGAGGATGGACACATGGAGAGAATATTTAACCTTCGCTATTTCGATGTTTAGAGATTGTAAAGGGTTGTGTTGTGAAGACACTCGAAATCCTGAAGCCCAGAGAAAATCCAGGACGCCCATCTGCCAGGACACGTGGACCATAGATCGCACCTCCTCTTCACTTCAAAGTTCATGAAGTTGGGAGGAAACACAAGTCTGAAATTGAAAAACACCAAAGGCTAGAGTCCCATAGAGGATCCTATCCATTGATTTATGGATTCTGGAGGACCATTGATATGGGGTCCTTCCGAGGTCCGCCATTTTGGTGTTGTTTGTAGTCAGTGCAGTCCTAACTCCTGAAGTCCAGGATTTTGAAGTAGATATTAGCCATTGGATGTTGGAAATTTGTGGAATGTTGATCCATTGTCCTTCATGAGTTCAAAAATTTGGCTCTCCAAGGGATTGGAAGACTAAAGTGTGGAGTAAGCATGGGTCATCGATATAAGGTGAGTGGTCACTGTCCTATATACTATTTTGGCACTCTTCAATTCGACTTTTGGATGATTCATGTTGTTGTTGGGTCAGGACTCCCAAAGCCCGGAGTCCCAAAAATCTCTGTGAGTCGTAGATCTCAGAGAGGATTTGTGACCCTTGATTCCCTTATCTATTTGGAGGTTTGGAGGAGTTGAATTTTTGTGGTGTTGAAACTGTTAGAATATAGAATATTGTGTGCTCATTTTACCATTGACGATACCCTTGTCACCTAACCATAGGCTAAAGCCACCCTCTGAGCACTTTAACCTTGACTAAGAATTACTACAGAAGAAAACCCTAGGCTAGATAGCCAATCAAGGTGTAGCGTATCATCCTTCAAGGATAGCGCACTGATCAAAATCTGGATCAAGGGATCAAGTTTGCCCAAATTTCAAAGTGCTCGGAATGCAACAAAAATAGTGCCATTGCGTCTGTCTCGTCTTCCTGATTCCGGCGGTATATTTACTTTCGCAAACGGAGTCCGTATGGAGGAGATATCGCAATCTGTCTGCCAAGACAAACAGGCAAAAATTTGGAATGCTGACTGTACTTGTCCGTACAGTCTGTACGGCCACATGGCAGGTCCGTACCATCATGATGATGTGGCAGGTTAAATACATGGCACATTTTTATTGGTTGGTGGTTGTCCAATCGAGTGGTGACGTGTGTCATTTATAGCCAATAATGTGCGGACAAGTGGCCCAACCCATTGGCACCACGTGTCCCTTTATTTTTTATTTTGGTTATGTAAAATTATATGGGGAGTTCGCGGGGTTCGACCCCCGGACCTCCCCCAACACCAATGCCTTTGTAACACAATGCTAGCCAATATTCCCGCCAATGTTCCTTGTTTCATATCCCAACGCACTTATATTTAAAGTTGGTCGTTGTATTATACGAACGGGGGGCAGGCCGAGGCCTAGCCCCGAACCATCGTTTATTTATATGTAACCATTGTATATTGTATATTGCGCACGATTTTTAAATCGCATAACATATATGCTATGGTTTTCCATTGTAATAAAAATGCGCGCGGGGGTTTGTAACCGGTGTATTATATTGTGGGCGCGGGGTTTATAACCCTTGGTTTTATGTGGTATGCCACATGCCCGTGGCCCGGAGCACGGGAATTTAAACTATAACCCATGGTTGTTATATATTACACCATATGCCCATGATCGGAGCGGAAGTTGGCACGGTTTTAAAACATTTGGCCCTTTCTATTTTAGCTCGAGGTCATATGACCATGTGCCCAAGAGCTAGGCGGTTGGGGGCTGGAGGCGCCCTAACCATCCTACAGTTTGGACCATTTTTCGGAACCGCTCGGTGTTGGGTTTAAACGCACATTTTGGAGCGTGTTCCAGGTTCATGCACACAGAGGTGCGTTTTGTAGAGCCAGTTCCAGCAAAGCTTGAAGGAGGAAAATGGAGGAGGCCTAACTTCTTCATTGTTTGGTCGATTGAGGTGCCGTAAAAGCCCATCTAGGGGTTTTTGGATGTGATGGATCCATTGGTGCCATTTTCACAGCCATTTGAAGACTTCTTCTGCAAGTTGTTCACCATTGAAGTTTCAGGAAGCTCCAGGGAACTTTGAGCCCTCTTTGGTGGAGGACATGGTTTGGTGAGACTATGTTTGTTTTCTGTGATTGAATAATCATTTTTGGCTAATTGATATGCTCTGAACACATTGGGACAGGTTTTAGAGGATTTTGAGGACTTTTACAGGTGTTTTTGCCAAAGAGAAGCTCAGGGAAGCTTATGGCCACATGTAGAAGAGGTCATGCCCGGATGAGCCATGATCCGTTTTCAGAGTTCTATTAGTCATTTTTGGGGTTTTTATGTGTTCTGATATAAATGGTACAATTTGTTTTTCCATTGGAGTTGAGAAGCATCTTATAAAAGAACTTTTGACTAATTAATCCCAGAGAGCCAAGTCCATTATGGAGGCTCAAGGAGATGTAGCCCGGAGGGGGGTGAACTCCTTTATCATGTTGTTCTTGTNTATTGGTAAGGACCCTTGGATTGAATTCTAAGGAAAACACATCCTCCTAGAACCAGTCATTCATGACCTCAATAATGGAAGATTTGTACATCTCCAACAAATTTCCAGAAGGGATACAATTCAGGGTACCACCCATTGGCTAAAATGGGAGGAAATAAATTTGAATGAAGCACATGCTCCTATATGGTAGGAATATATGAAATCCCAGACCACTTCCATGGTCGATCTCTCTGAGCAAAAGGACACCCTGATTTGGTCTTTCACCCATCTAGGACCAGTTCCCAAAAGCAACGATAGAAGGTGCTAATTCTTAAACTTATTGATGAGACAACCCCTTGGTGGAAGTCCACTCTCTGGAAATTTAAAATACCAGGAAAAGAAAAATTGTTCACGTGGCTCCTTCTAACAAATAAATTCCCCACTTGGGAAAATATTCAAAAGAAAATATTTTTTGGGCCAAGCAGATGTGCCCTTTGCAGACATGATAACAAATATATCCCACACCTATTCATTCACTTCTCTTTCAAAAAATCTATTTGGTTAGAATTAAAAGATAATATTGTGATGTAGGAACATCGTCATCAACCATCAAAAGGTCGAGAAGTGGAAAACTCAGCCTTCAACATGCATTCAAGGAGACTTCGACTCCAAGGATGGAGTGCCAATTTCAAATTTTGAAATCATTGTAAATCAAAAAATCCTTTAATGTTTGGAGGCTTGAGCGACTGTATGAGATTGTAGGAGATTATAAATTTCTTTGAATAATTGTAGGTTCATACAGATATGGAGCATGGTCTCATATCTAGATTGTACATACCCATGTAATTGTAATAAACCTTAGGGATAAAATTATTTTATGAGATATGAAAGCAATAGGTAGTCTGGAGGAAGCCGCGAGAATCCCCTCCTTTGTAAAAACATCTTTGTATCAAAAATTCATGAGAGTTAGTGAGATGGGAAATAGGAGAGAGAAATTAGGAATCTCATGAGAAGAGAATAGAGGAGAGGAGAGAAGGGTTTGATACTCTATTGCAGTATAGATTTTTATACATTGTAAAAAGACCATTCATATTAATACAAAAGGTAGATTTCCTTGCATCTGAGTCTCTCTGTGTTTTATGTTTTTTCTGAATGTATTTGAATGATTACTATGTGTTTATGAATTCCATGGGTGTATGCATGTTTTTAATTTGTAGGAATAGATATATTTCTCTATCAGTTTGATTTTATGAGTGTTCTGGGCTCTTAAGGCTAGTGGAAGGAGTGCACACAAGAGTTGCTGAAAAACTCTGTGAATCCAACACAAGGAGTGCACTAGAACTCTTTTTTGAGTTCAAGAAGAGTGTGCCAAGAGGGAACACCAGAAAATGTCTTAAACTCAGAAGGAAAAGGATATTACAAGGAGTGGACATCATATTTATTGAGCACTCTAAGAGCGATCACAAGGAGTGCACCTACACTTAGTAAAGTGTAAAAGCTCAAGATTCAAGGAGGAGGGTCTGTAAGGAGTGCACCAGAGATAAATTGTTTCAAGTCTAAAATCTCCGGAGGGAATAACATGAGTGCCAGGAGGGAATGAGAAGTAATTGAAATAAAAAAGGGTGAGATCCTTTGAAGTACGATAAATTTCAAGCTCAGGAGAAGGTAAGTGCAAAGTTTGCACAGAGAAAGCGCAAGGAGTGCACAAGAATATTTTTCGAAAAATCTTCAAGTCTGAAATCTTTTTAAGTTTCAGGAAAGTGCAACAGGTGCACCAAAGGCCGAATATTCCTAGTGCTAAAGTGTAGGACCAACAACATCTTGTTTCTAGGAGGGAATAAGGATTCATTGAAGGTAAATGGGCCAAGTCCCTTTGAAAAACTTTGAAAGAGCTCATAAAATATCAGGAGGTGTAGAACAAGATGAGGCCCATCAATAGGTCTCGTAGAAGAGAGATCAAAGGTCGAGGCTTTGAAAAATCTTGAAAAATCCTTCATTTGAAGGAACGTGAAGCCATAACAGAGGAGGATCTACAAAAACCATTAGATCTGTTGTTAGGAGAGAATCTGGACTGTCAGATTTGTGTCCAGACTGAAGGAGGAGCATGCACAGAGGAGGACATATCCTAGCTGTAGGATCTGAGAACGAGGATTGACAACCATTGGATACATGTCAGTAGCATGGGTTTTAACCCTCGACATCCTTCAGAATTCACAAATTCAAATGTTTTTTGTGTTTGGATGCAGAGGAAACAAGTCTCCCAAAGTCCTGAAGCCCGAAGTGTGTTTGGGATGTCATATGTGAGGCCATGTGTTAGTAGATCGAGCATGTTCTGGATGTTCGGTTATTAAAAAAAATTGAGGTTTATGCGTAGGAGCATACAAGGATCCCAAATATCCAAAGGTCAAAGGTCATCAATACTTTCCATCAGAAAGAAAATGCATCAAAAAATTGTTGATAGTTTGCGTATTTGACAGATTTTGTGCGTTAGTGCAAAGGAGTCAGAACTCCTGAAGTTTTGAAGTCCTAGATCATTCTAGACTATTGATCAAAGGAGGACATGTGTTAGTGGATTTGGGTAGTTTGGAAGATCAAATATCCAGGAGAACACAAGCATGGAGTTTTCAAGACTCCCAAAGCTCCGAAGGCCAGACTGAATCCTATTCGTTGGCTCCAGGAGACACGTGTCACCAGATTTCCAGTATTTTGGAATTTGACAGTCCGTGGAAATAGGGGTGAAAAAGGCTCCCAAAGGCTCGAAGTCTAGAGTTTATCTCGACCGTTGGTCGAGGATGGACACATGGAGAGAATATTTAACCTTCTCTATTTCGATGTTTAGAGATTGTAAAGGGTTGTGTTGTGAAGACACTCGAAATCCTGAAGCCCAGAGAAAATCCAGGACGCCCATCTGCCAGGACACGTGGACCATAGATCGCACCTCCTCTTCACTTCAAAGTTCATGAATTTGGGAGGAAACACAAGTCTGAAATTGAAAAACACCAAAGGCTAGAGTCCCATAGAGGATCCTAGCCATTGATTTATGGATTCTGGAGGACCATTGATATGGGGTCCTTCGGAGGTCCACCATTTTGGTGTTGTTTGTAGTCAGTGCAGTCCTAACTCCTGAAGCCCAGGACTTTGAAGTAGATATTAGCCATTGGATGTTGGAAATTTGTGGAATGTTGATCCATTGTCCTTCATGAGTTCAAAAATTTGGCGCTCCAAGGGATTGGAAGACTAAAGTGTGGAGTAAGCATGGGTCATCGATATAAGGTGAGTGGTCACTGTCCTATATACTATTTTGGCACTTCTTCAATTCGACTTTCGGATGATTCATGTTGTTGTTGGGTCAGGACTCCTGAAGCCCGAAGTCCCAAAAATCTCTGTGAGTTGTAGATCTCAGAGAGGAGTTGTGACCCTTGATTCCCTTATCTGTTTGGAGGTTTGGAGGAGTTGATTTTTTGTGGTGTTGAAACTGTTAGAATATAGAATATTGTGTGCTCATTTTACCATTGACGATACCCTCGTCACCTAACCATAGGCCAAAGCCACCCTCTGAGCACCTTAACCTTGACTGAGAATTACTACGAAAGAAAACCCTAGGCTAGATAGCCAATCAAGGTGTAGCGTATCATCCTTCAAGGATAGCGCACTGATCAAAATCTGGATTAGGGGATCAAATTTGCCCAAATTTCAAAGTGCTCTGAATGCGACGAAAATAGTGCCATTGCGTCCGTCTAGTCTTCTTGATTCCGGCGGTATATTTACTTTCGCAAACGGAGTCCGTATGGAGGAGATATCGCGATCTGTCCGCCAAGCCAAACATGCAAAAATTTGGAATGCTGACTGTACATGTCCGTACAGTCCGTACATCCACGTGGAAGGGCCGTACCATCATGATGACGTGGCAGGTGAAAGACGTGGCGCATTTTTATTGGTTGGTGGTTGTCCAATCGGGTGGTGACGCGTTTCATTTATAGCCAATAATGTGCGGACAAGTGGCCCAACCCATTGGCGCCACGTGTCCCTTTATTTTTTATTTTGGTTATGTAAAATTATATGGGGAGTTCGCGGGGTTCGACCCTCGGACCTCCCCCAACACCAATTCCTTTGTAACACAACGCTAGCCAATATTCCCGCCAATGTTCCTTGTTTCATATCCCAACGCACTTATATTTAAAGTTGGTCATTGTATTATACGGACGGGGGGCGGGCCGGGGCCTAGCCCCGAACCATCATTTATTTATATGTAACCATTGTATATTGTATATTGCGCGCGATTTTTAAATCGCATAACATATATGCTATGGTTTTCCATTGTAATAAAAATGCGCGCGGGGGTTTGTAACCGGTGTATTATATTGTGGGTGCGGGGTTTATAACCCTTGGTTATATGTGGTATGCCACATGCCCATGGCCCGAAGCACGGGAATTTAAACTATAACCCACGGTTGTTATATATTACACCATATTCCCACGGCCGGAGTGGAAGTTGGCACGGTTTTAAAACATTTGGCCCTTTCTATTTTAGCCCGAGGTCGTATGACCATGTGCCCAAGAGCTAGGCGGTTGGGGGCTGGAGGCACCCTAACCGTCCTACAGTTTGGACCATTTTTCAGAACCGCTCGGTGCTGGGTTTAAACACGCGTTTTGGAGCGTGTTCCAGGTTCATGCACACAGAGGTGCGTTTTGTAGAGCCAGTTCCAGCAAAGCTTGAAGGAGGAAAATGGAGGAGGCCTAACTTCTTCATCGTTTGGCTGATTGAGGTGCCGTAAAAGCCCAGATAGGGGTTTTTGGATGTGATGGATCCATTGGTGCCATTTTCACAGCCATTTGAAGACTTCTTCTGCAAGTTTTTCACCATTGAAGTTTCAGGAAGCTCCAGGGAACTTTGAGCCCTCTTTGATGGAGGACATGGTTTGGTGAGACTATGTTTGTTTTCTGTGATTGAATAATCATTTTTGGCTAATTGATATGCTCTGAACACATTGGGACAGGTTTCAGAGGCTTTTGAGGACTTTTACATGTGTTTTTTTCCAAAGAGAAGCTCAGGGAAGCTTATGGCCACATGTAGAAGAGGTCATGCCCGGATGAGCCATGATCTGTTTTCAGAGTTCTATTAGTCATTTTTGGGGTTTTTATGTGTTATGATATCAATGGTACAGTCTGTTTTTCCATTGGAGTTGAGCAACATTTTATAAAAGAACTTTTGACTAATTAATCCCAGAGAGACAAGTCCATTATGGAGGCTCAAGGAGATGTAGCCCGGAGGGGGGTGAACTCCTTTATCATGTTGTTCTTGTTGTGCGTTTGATGGTTTATTTGATGCAAGTATTGATGTTGTGTATTTATTTGAAGTACATATTTAACCATTTACAAGAACATTTCCTCATACATAAATAGTTAAAGGAAGAAGCATGAACTTAACACATAAGTTTATATTGCATAATTTATACACATGAAGCAAGGTCCTGTGAAGTTTATTTTAATGAAGTAGGGGTGCTTGCATAGCATAACAAAGTCAGCCTTCTATTTTCAGATCAAGTGGTATCGGAGCGTAAGTTTGTTTCGCTCATGTGTTTGTCGTTGATAGCTTGAGATTTAGCTATTGGTTTTTGTGCAAGTTTTTGTGTTGAAGTTTGATATCTTGCAAGGATGGCAGAAGCTTCAAGTATTAATAGTTCTCATACATTTTCATT
>SNQJ01S0110696.1:0-23582 GCA_010110895.2 Picea sitchensis
GAGCACGTTGCAGACCAAGCCCCTATCTTGTGTAAAATTTAAGTACTTTCGAGACAAGTTTGGTATAGTCCAAAAGGACCTCCCTCGAAAGGGGGAGTAGTGTTGATGATACTATGGTATCCTGACCAATAGCGGGTAGCTCAGTTAGGAATTTATATCCTAGGGGGTTGATCATCCCTGGACAGATCCTTTGGATCTGTCAGAGTACCACAAAATGTTGTTGCACCTGCCTCATTCTGTTGCACATGATATTGATGATGTTGTTCCAGCCTCGTGCTGATGATTTCCAACCTCATGTTGATGTTGACGTTGATGCCAACCTTGTGCTGAAGATTTCCAACTTCATGTTGATGTTGACGTTGATGCCAGCCTTGTGTTGAAGATTTCCAGCTTCGTGCTGATGTTGATGTGATGCCAGCCTTGTGCTGAAGATTTCCAACTTCGTGTTGATGTTGATGTGATGCCAGCCTTGTGCTGAAGATTTCAAGCTCCATGTTGATGTTGATGTGATGTCAGCCTTGTGTTGAATATTTCCAACTTCATGTTGATGTTGATGTGATGTCAGCCTTGTGCTAAAGATTTCCAGCTTCGTTTTGATGTTGATGTGATGCCATCCTTGTGCTAAAGATTTCCAACTCCGTGTTGATGTTGATGTGATGCCAGCCTTGTGATGAAGATTTCCAACTTCATGCTGATGTTGATGTGATGCTAGCCTTGTGCTGAAGATTTTCAGCTTCGTGTTGATGTTGATGTGATGCCAGCATCGTGTTGAAGATTTCCAACTTAGTGTTGATGTTGATGATGCTTCAGCCTTCGTGTTGCGATGTTGTTGTTGTTGATGTTGTATCAACCTCGTGCTATTATTGATGATGATGATGTATTATTGTTATACTAATCCATGTTGATGCAGATGATGATGATGCCATTCTAAATCCTTGTTGTGGATGATGATATTGATGATGAGAAAAACTTTCGATGATTTATAGATATGCCAGTCAGTGTTCCAGATAGTAGATACTGTTGATGTTGTTGCCCTCTCTCTCTCCTGATGATGTTGTCGAATACCCTTCTTGTTATGGGGGAGTGTTGAAATATTGTAACTGCAAAGAGTATTCTATTTATTATTGAGTCATTATTAATTAGATCAATCCCCTTTTGCGGATTGATCATGTCGGGCATTGTAATTGACCAAATCCCCTATTGTGGATTGGTCAAACCCTAACTATATTATGCTAATTAAGAAGTCGGCCCCCAGGCCTAATTAAAGTGGTTTTAACCACTAAGAAGAGAAGTCGGCCCTGCCCGGTGAAGAGACACCTTTCCAGCACCTGCCAGCTAGTATAAATAAAGGAGGCTAGTGCCTCATTTGTTCACTCACTCATTCTCTCTTCAAGTGCGCAAGTTTGGGGAGTTGCAGTTGGGAGAAGAAGGAAGAGAGAGGTGCATTGCTCAGTGTTGAATATTCTCTAGTGTTTTTTATTATGTTTCTCTCAGTGATCCTACCTATGTTATGGTTATCTAGTAAATTGAAAAGAAACCTAATAATAGCTCAAAAATTAACAGATTCTCCATAAGTGTGAGTTATGATTTTACAAGGAGGGAGTGCTAGCCTTCTTATATGAGGCAACCTTAGCTCTACAACCCTCAAAAAGCCCTTAAAGTATAAAATGTCCATGATACAAGTTGGATAGGTCAAGGTTGACCCTCAAAATAGCCTCGAACATAAATAAAACATGCTAATACACCAAAACGTCCCCTCGAGAATGACATGTGTGAGTGTAGGATGCCACAATGAGGGTGACATCATTCTCTCGAAGGGTGCAAGGGCCTTGTTAGCACATATTTCTACCCCAATCTGAGCTGAATAATCTGTTATGACAGCGGTAAAAACTCAGCTAATTGAAGGAGTATTGGCCCCAAATTGTCACTGACCAAATCCCTCTCCATTTGGGCTAGTGCTTGCTAGCCTCAGGGGGGCCTCCCTAGGCACAATGAAGCACCTTGTTGTTGTCTTTAAGTCTGATTTCTGCATGTAAAACCCTAAGAACAGTTGTTGTTATGTCTTGGACAGCACGCTAAATCTGTCCAAAACACTTGAGAAAAATTGTCTTTTTACTTGGAAGGAGCCTGCAGGGTTAGCATAATAGATATAGAGTAGAAATAGAAGAGAAAATTGATCAAAAGATTAATAATATCACAATGAACAGTTCAGAAAATATGACAAATCAGATTGCAAAATTCACAAATACCGACAAGAAACAAGGTTGAAACCAAACACTTAATTCCTTTATTGATATGCTTGCAAAAGGGTTCATTGCGCCACAATAGGCAAGTCCACAACCGGTACTGTAATCCCCCATTTCTAGGGATAACTAAGGAGATAATGTCTCGAGACCCTCAGGTTCCAGACATGGAGTACCGAGAGACAGACCAGCAGGCAGAGCCCCACATCACACCACTCATCACCATGAGATCGATGGCTATACCATTCACCACACTAGCTTGGCTCACAGAGGACGGAAGGTCTTGCTCCATGAGGTAACGAGTCTGACATTGTGGTAAGTGTCATTTTAATAAATGAAGCATTTCAATATGTTGCAAAGGGTTCTTCCTTGATTTTGAAAACGTTTGCTTGGAAATTATGCTCTTTACCTTATTTCACCTTGGTGGTTGACATTGTGTCCTAGTAAGTGGTCACCCTCGGGGAAAGGGTTGCTACTAGGGAGGTCTTCTTAATGAGTCATCGTACCGCTCCCGCACATACTTGCCACTTTCCATGCTTCTTTCCTTTCTTTTTCTCATCTTTTGGGTTTTCGGGCCACATTGACCCAAGAAGGGCTTGTGCCTCATTTCATGCGAAGAAGGGATTGAAGGCCCAGAGGCTTGTAGCTGGAAAAAGATAAAATCCAATCACAAAACCCTTCAGATGTTTTCTCAAGGATCCCGAGAACAATGATATGTTTCTCACAAAAAATTAATGGGACCCGTAAAATAAATAACTAATTGAACATGCCAACCAAGGTAGAGCGTGTGTGGGCAATGTTTTTCATGCTTAGGTAAAAGTCTCACACATCGTCATCGTCTTCAACTTGGAGAATCACAATGTGACCAGGGTAGAGTTAAGGTGGGCAATATTTTTCATGCTTAGGTAAAAGTCCCACTTTAGCTTCAACCTGGGAACACTCTAATAAATTAAATGGCAAAAGAGCTTGGAAAAATCATGCATCGTGGACAGAGGGCAGCACACCCTCTAAAAAGGCACCCATAAATGAGAGAATATGAGCCCTTGTATGTCAAGAAACCCCATGCCCAAAAGTATTACCCCCATCCACATCATACTCTTCACATGACTTAGAGAGGGTCCACCTAGGAAACATTCCTTGAGTTGGGGAATGATTCACCCAATAGGTCACCATGACAACCCTCCCATACCTAAATTTGGCAAGTTGCTTAAGGTCTTTGAGCATTTGACTATTTTGAGAGGGGGGATTTGATGCACATATTCGGGTAGTTCTTTTATATGCTTGTGACATGTGAGCCCTTGGAGGGCGAATTTGCTTGTCTTTGTACGGCCTTGACAGGTGGAGAGTTTTTCGTGAAGGCACAAGGTCACTTGGACCTTCACTTGGGGCATGAAGCCCACATGATGGATGATTCTCCCTTGTTTCTTGGAAATGTTGTATATCTCGTCTCGGGGAAAGTATCGACGAGGGTCCAGAATGTAACTTCTCAGGAACATTGGCGGAAAATATCGGAATATCTTAGAAAATGTCGCAAGACCTCAAAAAAATACAAAAACACTCATTTTTTTCAATTTTTAAACATGTAAAGCAACAACAACATCAAATAAACACATTCCTACATAAATATGAAAATACAACCTGTTATCGCGCAATTTGTACTTTCCCAAAGCCAAAGGCAAGTGGATGCTAAATTGGCGTAACAAGGAGGATGTCATATCACTATCACCTTAATAAGACACCTCTTTCTATTCAGGAGTAGTGACCCAGGGGAGACGTCCCCAGTGAACTAGGGGTTTGAGAAGGCTAAGGTAAAAGTTATGAGAAAATCCCACCCCTCTCACAAGTCACTCATATAAGAAGTTCCAAGGTTTTAATGAGATGAAGCAAAATATAATTTAAGTGTACCTACCCAGAACAAAACAACATGTAGAAAAGAAATATTGTTTGCAAGTACCATATGATGTTAGTGCTTCATAAAACCATGAATTCTTGAAAGATAAACAAGCTGATGTAAAACTGAAGCAATATAAATATTTATAACAGCAATGTATATTTAACAACAGCTACACAATTATGCCTGAATAATGCTTCAAAATTGACAAGAAATAATAGCCTAAAATTGACAAAATGATAATAGTTGTCAGAAGCAATAATGGCAATGTATAATCAGCTTTTAATCTTGTTTTTAGGATGAATTTGCTGCTGGTATAAATGGCTGTAGCAATCTTTTGCAACAGAAAAAAATTAGTTAGTGAGTTAGTCTAATTTAGAGTTAGTAAAATTTAGTAAAAGTCTTAGGGAAAATTGTTTAAGAGTTGTTTGGTCAATCAATCACTTGCAAGGAGTGAACTAGTGCCTTTTAGGGTAATGGAGTCAAAGTTTGCAACGGCAATTCGTAGAGGAAAACACAAATGATAATAGGTGA
The DNA here is from genome assembly GCA_010110895.2 of Picea sitchensis. Lineage (NCBI taxonomy): Eukaryota > Viridiplantae > Streptophyta > Pinopsida > Pinales > Pinaceae > Picea > Picea sitchensis. Next base: position 4,669 of record SNQJ01S0110696.1, read on the forward strand.
TCTAAAGAGATGAGTGAGATGATTGAGGTGTTAGTAACTTAAGGCCTCAATATCTAAAACCCTAGAAGGAAAAAATGCTAGAAAGTAGGTAACCCTAGGCCCTAGTGATTTCCTTCTTCCTCAGATCAAGCTTGAAACAAAATATATGAAGCTAATGAAGCAATGCTACTAGAGTGCTACAAAGGTAGGGCTCTAGTGTATTCTTCAAAAGAGATGTTTTCTAGCAAAATCAAGTAGGAGGAAAATTATAAGAAAAAGGACAATAACATGTGCTTCTCCCCTAGGGTTTCAAACTAGCAATTTCATAATCTTAGAAATGAACAAGCAAATTTACCATAACCATTCAAAATAAATGAAGAATTGCAGATTTACTTACTTCATCAAGAATAATCTAGCCACAAAACCCTAGTTGAAGACTTTCCACCATGAAAATGCCAAAAGTTAAAACACACCAAAATAGCCTATCCAAGAAGTTGCGCACCACTTAATTTCAGCCAAGTACCCTTAAAGAGGGCCAAATTTCAGACCTCACACTTGTGTGAGTGAAAGATGATTGAAAAATATAAGAGATTTGTCCCTTATTTATACAATAATCATGACCTTTAATTACAATTTAGGTCAAAAAAGGCCGACATCGCCAGTTTAAATCAAAAATTCAGTTTTTACATAAAATTAAAGAATTAAACCCTAAAATGTGCAGAAGAGGTGACGACGGACGTCATGCCCTCCTAGGGTGACGTTGGGCCTTGTTATCCCCTAGCCTAGGGATAACTAAGGAGGTTATGTCTCGAGGCCCACAGGTCCTACACATGGAGTACCGAGAGCCATATTGACTTGAGCCTGGCCCTGGAGGACCCATCTTTCTTCTTCAGCGCCTCCACCTTGTCAGCAGCAGCAGCATCCAATCCATCGGCCTAGTCCTTCAGCAGCAATGGGTCTAGCTCCATCAGGTAATGAGTCCGGGTATCATGGTATGTGTCACTCTGATTCTCAAAACATTTGAATATGTGCATTTAATTCTTTTTACTTCTAACGTATGCTTGGACCTTATGCCTTTCCACTTGTCCACACCTGGGGGGAATGACAGGATGCCCTAGTAAGTTGGTTCCCATGGGGTTTGAGTTGCCACTGGGTGGGTTCATGAAAGGTCATCGTCTGTTCCCACCACACTTACCACTTTTCATCTTTTTCCCTCTCATCCATCCCATACATTGGTTCGGGCATTGGGTTTGCCAAGCTAGCAAAGGGTTGTACCTTACCTTGTGGGAAGAAGGGGCTAAAGGCTTAGGGGGTAAAAGTAGCTAGCAAAAGATAAGAGCCAAAGAACCAAATGCTTAGCCTAGGGATCCCAGAGAAAGCAATAAAGGCTACCGGTAAAGCAGAGGGACCCATAAAATAATAAAATCAAGACCTAGTTGGAGGAGGAGTCTCATCTGAAAAACCCGATACAATGGAGTCCATGGGCTTGTAGTGATATGACACTACCATTCAGTTGGTCCCCACACCAGGGTAGTGGCTCTTGAATAGCATAATAATAAGAGAAAGGGGTCTCATCACGAGCCCGACCTTCTCATCTCCGTGAAATGCTTGTGGGTAACATTGTCACCATTGGTCACCATGCCGGTAGTGTCCCTAACAAGTCTCTTGAAAGAAAAAGCAATAAGATAAAAAGATAAAAGGCATTGAATGCTTTGAGCATTTGCACCCATGACAAGTGCAGCTCACCCTCTTAGAGGCGCCGCAATTAAGCCATACATTCCCACGTCATCACTGCACCCATTGCTCGAGGACACATACCACCTCATCCACTTACATGGCTGGATTTGTCTTCATCTAGAAACATCCCGTCAATGAGAATTAGCCTAATAAGACATCCTAACGTCCCCTCCAAAACTGGCTTGTAGAATAGCATAGCGTCTTTGAGCACTTATGGGAAGGGTTTTTATGCACATATTTAAATAATTTGATTATTAGATGTGATTGACATTGCTATGATCACGTGACTTCTGAGAGCCCATGGAGGCGATACTGATGTGTTATTGTAGGGCCACCGTGAGACAAAGTACACATGGGGAGATGAATAGTTAGGACCCATAAGGCTAAAAGCCCACCGGATGGATGTTGAGACCCATCAGGGGGCAGAGACAGGATGTAGATGGATTAGGGCCTTTGCACTAGAGATGAAGAGGACATTCCACTAGAGGCACTTTGGTAGGCCTGGACCCAGGGTGGTCTTGCCCTTCTCACTATGATGTATGTGGGCAGCCCACGACATCACCTATGACCCTTGTGGCGTCACCGGTACGTTTTGGACACTTTGGAAGCCGGTTGTGTGCCAAGTGGCGATGTGGTTTGATCGGAAGGCCTTGAGGAAGCCTAATGTTTTTTTTCTCTTGGAGGCCAACATTGCACTAAAAGGGCCTATAAAATTAAGCCCTAAAGGAGCCTCGCGTCTGCCTACGCTTGATTTAGGGTTTATTTTTGTCATTTAATATGCTTGGATATTACATAAATTGGCCATGTCGGCCTTTTTGACCTAATTCTAGTCATTGCAACTGTATAAATAAAGGATTTTCCTTGTATTTTCATCATCTTTATTCACACAAGTGTGAGGTCTTAAATTTAATTGGGGGTTACATGACTGAAATTTAGTCTGCACTTCTTGAAGGACTGTTTTGGCAATTTTCTTGGTGGAAGTCTTCAACTAGGCCTATTGCTAGATGATTCTTGGTGGATGTAAGTAAATTTTCTGCAATTTCTCTTCATTGAATGGCTATAGTTACATTTATCTTGCATTTATGCTAAGATTATGAAATTGCTAACTAAAACCCTAGGAGGCTAAGCACATGTTAGTGTCCTTGCCTTAATAGCTTTCACCTACTAGATTATGCTAGAAAACCCATTTTCTTGAATATTTTTGCTAAGGGCCTTGCCATTGCAACACCCTAGCATTTTTTACTTCATCTAGCCATCATATACTTCATATTTGAACTAAAGAAGGAGGAAAACTACTAGGGCCTAGGGTTACCCTACTTCCTAGTAGCCATTTCCCCCCTAGGGTTTATTGATTGAAGCCTTGGAGTTACCAACACTTCAATTATTGACCTCTCATGTCTTTAGTTTTTATTATCATTTGTTCCTTCAAGATTTATGGCTGCCTAAAAGACTCCACATATGCCCCTAAAGCACTAATCTAAGCCTTGTGTGGTGATTATTGAAACCACCATCAAAACCTTTACCTTAAGCTCTCTACTAACTAATCTAACCTTAGAATAGCCTAATCTACTAACCTATTTGTTGTTACTAAAGTAAGCTACAGCCATCAATTGCATGACACTAAAAGCACCTAAAAGTAATTGAAAAAGTTGATTAATACACTACCTTGCTTCTGATAAATGCTTGCTAGTATTTTGGTGTTAATGAAGTATTAATTATTCTTGGTCATTTGAAGCCATTTTAAAGAGCGTTTATTTTGAAGCTATTGTCTTATAAACATTGTTGCTATAAATTTCTGTTTTCTTCATCATAAATCAACTATTGCTTTTAATGATAAAGTCCTGGTTTTATGAAGTACTAACAACAAGTTGTACATGCGAAATATATCTTTTCTTGTTGCTTTGTTAAAAGGCGGTACATCTAAATACTTCATTTACTTCATTGGTTAAAACCACGGGACTTTTCCGTCCGGTGTGACTTGTGAGAGGGGATATTTTCCTAGACACCTTAACCTTTGCCTTCTCAAGCCCCAGGTCACCGAGGACATCTCCCCTGGGCCATAAAACCTAAATAGAAAGGGGCATCCTATTGAGGTAACAATGATAGGATAACCTCAAGTTGCGCTTGATTGCCTTTCCTAAACCTTATCCTTTGGAATAGGTACAAATTGAGCGATAGCAGGGCCTCATAGGTGGGACGTCATGTTCCATGAGAAAAATGTTAGGCCTTAGTATTATGCCACACGTGCCATGGCACATAATTGCCTCCATCATGTCCATCTTACATTGGGTGATGTCTAGGGTCACAAGGGTGAAGTCATGGATCCCAAAGGTCAACGTCTAAGTGGAAAAGCAAGACCCCCCCTAGGTCCCGGGCCACAAAGTGTCTGCAGTGGGCGATCCTTCTTTTTTCTCTACGGTCTTGAAACCTCTGGTGTCCCTCCTAACCCTAGGCTGAGTCCTGACATCCATCTGAGGTGGGATTTTAACATGGAGGTCAAGACTAATCATCTCCCCATATATGTGGGTCGGGGCATGGTCCTGCGACTAGTAAGGTTTAAGCTATTATTAGGTTCTTTGCATTTCATTGAATAACAATTGCATAAGATAGGATCACTAAGAAATACACAATCTGAGAGACACATCATTTATCACGGGAAACCCTCAAGGGGAATAATGACAAAACTTCCTTATTATGATATACAATGCTAAGATATAACTCAAACAAATACTGAAAGTCCTCTCCCAAGAATGCGCCTCTCTCTCTCTCTCCTCTCTCTCTCTCTCTCTTTTCTCCAATTTGTGGCTTTGAAACTTGCTCCTCAATGAACAAATGAGTGTATGTCTAAATGGCTAACCTCCTTATTTATACAACTCCGGCATGTGTGGAGGTGTCTTTTCCTTTGGCGGTCGACTTCTCCAACCGGGTGGTTAAAACCACCTTTAATATGTTATGGTGCCTCTTTAATATATTACAGGGCCGACTTCTTATTACGCCTATTACAATTATGTTTTGACCAATCCATAAAGAGGATTTGGTCTTTTACAATAACCGACATGATTAATCCACAATAAAGTTGATCTAATAATGAATAATACAACAAAAATAACTAGAATACGCTGCGGTTACATTATTTCAACCTCCCCTTAACAAGAAGGGTATTCTGTCACCGACATCGGGTGAGAGAGGACAACGTCATCAACGACATCCCGGAAGTGCCAGGGGACATCATCATCATATCATCTTGGAACCTTGACTGGCGTATCTATAAATCATCGGAAGTTTTTCTCATCATCAACCACCGGCATAGAGTACGGAGCATCATCAACCTGACATGGGTACGGGTAGCATCATCATCCTCATCGGTGTGAGGCTAAGATAACATCATCATCATCGCCGGCATTAAAGTGAAATAATATCATCATCATCATCTTCAACAAGGAACTCCAAGGGTTGAAGTGGCATCATCATCATCATCTTATTGAAGGGCGAAGTAGCATCATCATCATCATCTTCGGCCAAAGAGAGTAGCATCATCATCATCAACTACATGTGGATTAGTATAACACTATTACATCCTCATCATCAATAACAAAACAAGGATGATACAACATCCATGATAATATCACAACCTGAAAGGCGACACATCGTACGAGGCTAGCAACACATCCGCGATGAATTAGGCGGCACATCATCGCAACAATTAAGTTTGCACACCACACAACAATTGGCTAGAAACACAACAACAATTAAGTTGTAATCACAACACAACAATTAAAATTTGGAATCACAATATGAGAAAGGCTTTACATCACAACCATTATGCTTTGGAAGCGATTACTCGGCTTGCTGATCGCGACAATTAAGGCGAATGCCGATGCTAGGCGGCTTTGGCACTGCGTCCGCGACAATTAAGGCTTGATGGAAGCTTGCTTTTCGTCACAACAATTAAGCTGAAACGCGGTGCTATAGGCGGCACTACGTCCCGCGACGAATTAGGCTGGAAGCCACGGTACTAGAATATCTCAACACAGCGACTATAGGCGGCTACGTCCTGTGATTAATTTGGAAAAGCGCGATTACCAAGGCATATCTCAACACAACAATAGACCCAGCCCCTTGCGTCCGCGACAATTAAAGGCTGGAAGCCGCGATCTTAGGCATATCTCAACACAACAACTCGATTGGCTTTACGTCACAACAATTTAAGCTGGAAGCACAATACTCTTTTGGCATATCTCAACACAACAACTAGGCGGCTTTGCGACCGTGATTAAAATTTTGGAAACCGCGATATAGATATATCTCAGCAACACTATTCCCCTTTTGGGGGAGGTCGTTTCCGGGACTATACCAAGCTTATCTCGAAAGTGCTCAAACTTTACACAAGATAGGGACTTGGTCAACGCTCGACAATTTGTTCATCCGTGCTAACATATTGGGCTTTATGGCTCCTCTCTGCACCATGTCCCGGATGTAATGATATCGGATATCTAGCATTGCCGACTTGTCATGAAATCTGAGTTCTGTCATCTTTATGTAGCTCACGGTTGTCACATAGGATGGTGGTTGGTTCCATCTAGGTCAAATGGGCCAGGTCCAGCAACTTCGAAGCCATAGCCCATGTTGTGAAGAACATCGTGTGTATTTTGCTTCCGTTATGCTGAAAGCAATGTTGGATTGCTTCCTACTGCATACCATGAGATCATGGTTGATCTAAAACTGAAGCTTGGCAATCACGGCTCTTCACGTCGGAGACACTTCGGTATCTGAATCGGTGTATCACTTAATGTGGAAATCATGATCTCCATTATAACTAAGACCCGCAATATAATGTACCTTTAAGGTACCTCATCATGTTTTCGGCAACTAGGTGAGCATGTATGGGTTCTACCAGCCGACTCGTGTTCCGCGGCAAAACGGATATTCAATGCCGGTGTTTGTTAGGTACATCAGTGATTCAATGATCTGTCTATACAACATGGCATCAATCAATCGAATTATGAAGCGGTAATGCGACCGATAGCCGGCTTCGTTTCCATAGTGTATTCATGGACTTGCATACAAGCATGTCTCTTTAGGATTTCGATTGCATACTTCCTTGGTTAAGGAAGATCGTCTCTGGACTACGCCATATCTCAAGACCTATGAAATAATGCATTAGGCCAAGGTCTTTCATCTCCAAGTCAGGCGAGCTTCTTCTTACATTTATTGATGTTTTCTCGGATTTAAGAATAAGTCATCCACAGCAACAACAATACCGGCTCATCGTTCGCAACCTTGAAGTAGAGGTTAAGAATGCCTTTTACTCTTGGTAAGCCTAAGCTCATCGGCTGTCTATCTGCCATGCCAGGCTTGCTTCAATCGTCTGAGAGCCTTCTTCAACTGCGGGGGCATGAGACTTCTGTCTTCAACTTCAAATCCTTGAGGTTGCTCTATATACACTTCTTCTTCAATGACACCATTTAGGAAGAAGTTGTCTTTACATCCATCTGGTGTAACTTCCACTTCATCTTAGGCATGCAAGGGCGATGGTTAGATTGAAGTGTATCACGACTCTGAGGCGAATGTCTCTTCATAGTCCAATGCCTTCCTTTTGAGAAAATCCCCACGGCGACAAATCTTGTTTTATACTTCTCAATACTTCCATCGTGACATGTTTTATTTTGAAAGGAAGCCATTTGGAAGATGCCACATCCTTTCTCTTAGGTGCAGGAACTATTTCTCATACATCATTCTTTTATTATGGATTCCTCTGATGTGGCGTCTGCCCATTCTTTCTTCTTAATGGCTTCTTCAAGGCATGAAGTAGAGGCTCCTTTTCTAGGAGATCACACGTAAAAGACATATGGTGGAGAATGGCTTGGGTCTCTTCACGTCGTGGTTCCTTCGAGAACACCATACTTCTCTCCATCTTGAATAAGCTCTCTAGCCAAGCTAGCTTTCTCTTATGGGAGATGTCGTCATCGAGGAGGTTCTTGAAATTCTACTATGTCATGATCTTCTAGAATTTCCTCATCGGGGGAAGTTTCGACTTCCCTCATTGGTTTTGCAGCTCTAGGAACTTCTCTCTTGGATTCTGTAGTCCTGGGATTCACGGGTTCCTCTTCATATACTTCTTCAATTTGGCATCTTCTTACAACTTGAGCTCTGCATCTTCATCAAAGGTCATCCCTGCTGATCTCTTACGAGGGTATGCCAGTGTTACTATACCAAGAATCTAAATATGAAAAGATTGAGACATGCTTGAGGCCAGTGTCTTCTCTGGATTCTAATGTTAGGTCATCTTCCAGACTATACGCTCCTTTCAATCAATCTTCACTGAGATATACGAATCAAGAGATAGCTCTTCTTCCTTCTTTGGTGCATGAGTGTATATGGTCATGTACATAGTATGCTTCATGTCTCATATAATATGTTGCCTTCTACAACATTCACTATAGATTCATTAGGGTTATCACGTGACGGAAACAAGGCAACAAAACAACAGGCTAGAATAATATTCTTTTGATAATAATAGATAAACAATAGCACGAATAATCATCGCAATAGCTCCTTTAGAGCTATCGTTCATGGCTTGTCTGAAGCAACGATCAAAAAAGTACACCTCTGAGAAATGGGGTCAACACTCTTAGTGTTGTGATCATTTATTCCTCCATAACTGGAACACATGAGGTTTCTCTTAGTGGAGGTGTTAGTTGTATCGGGCAAATGATTACATTAAGTATTTACCTCTATGCTCACATGCTACCAAGTATAATACTTTACAAGTCACGGTATCTCAACTATAGTAGTTGCTTGTAAGCGGAGTGATCTCATCAATTTGTCATGTACCTTTGAATCTTATCAACTTGATTAATCAAACCTGGAGCCTTGTCTCAAGAATGAAATTGTGCTTGCTTTTCTTCCAAGTCTCCTTCACTCAAGATGGCGAGTGCTTTTTTTAAACCTGTCTGCTGTACTGAGACAATACACTATATTTACAGAAGGTTGGGTCAGAGGATAAACTCTATGATCTCAACTTTTAATTCATCTAATGCTTTGACTCGATTTTGATGACCAAAGGTTAGAATGATGGTCATAGCTACAACATGCAACTTAGATCAAAATGTCTCATAACAAATAGATGCATATCGGAATAATCACACATGGGTTGCATCATTCCTCACAGATGTGTTGGATCTTGAGATCATACTGGATCTATGACAAGAATCCCTTTCTCACGCAAATTCCCTTTAAAAAGCCTTAGTTTAAACATGTGTGGTACATACCTCGGCGGCATTTGTGTGAGTAGAGCGCGATCGATAGCGATTGTAATAATTACCAGCTCTTAACAACTTCAAGGGTGATTGCAATTGGTACTACGACTGATAATTCAACTGTTACTGCAACTACAATTGATATTGCAATTGGTTGGTACAACTTAAGGTTTTATGATGAAACCTAATTTTTCAAACTTCAAATTTTGAAATTATGATCCGAAGTCGATCTTGTTGAGTTGAGGCGATTAAAGGTGAGATGCCCGGTCAGTTACGAAAATCCAACACACCCCCTCAAATTTGACCAGCAGATTTCTAGACTGGTGCTTCTTGTTTTCTTGTACTTCTTGTACTCTGGTTTTTTTGGTTTTTCGGTACTTTGTGAAAACTAAGGGTTCACTCCATCACAACCGAAAAGTTGCTTGTTGAGGATGCCAAAAGTGATCGCTTGAGGAAGGAGGCTTTTCTAGATAGTATTAGGGCTAAATACTTCTTCAATAAAGAAGCCCCCTATGTAATTGCATGCTCGCGACTTATGATTGACGTTTTCACTCTTGTGAAAAGATGCTCTCTTGACTTAGCTATGATACCATGTTAAAGGTTTAAGCTATTATTAAGAGTTCTTTGCATTTCACTAGATAACAATAGCATGCGATGGGATCACTAAATACACAATCACAAAGAGACACATCATTTATCCCTGAAAGCTCTCATGGGAAAACCCGACAAAACTTCCTTATTATAGATAGCCAATACAATGACAAAGACAATAAAAAAAAAAAAAAAAAAAAAGTCCTCTCCCAAGAATGCCTCTCTCTCTCTCCAGCGCAGCTCCGAAACTTGCTCTTCAATAAACAAGTGAGTGTGTCTAAATGAGGCACTAGCTTCTCTTGTTTATACAATTCTAGCATGTGTGGATGTGTCTTTTCACTAGCAGACCCGACTTCTCAATCTGGGTAGTTAAAACCACCTTTATTAATATATTTAAGGGCCTCTTTAATATATTAGGGGCCGACTTCTTATTACGCCTAATTACAATTATGTTTGACCAATCCTTGAGGATTTGGTCTTTCACACGACGACATGATCAATCCACAATGGGGGATTGATCTAATGAAACCTAATACAACAAAATAATAAGAGTACACTTTGCGGTTACATTATTTCAGCGGCAACAGCAAATGCGCCCTCCATGTAGGCTCGCAAGCACGAGGGGATCATAGCAATGTCAATCCGTCTAATAATCAAATTACCCGAGCATGTGCATCAAACCCACCTTTACCCGGACAAATGCTGAAGGCGTTAAGCGAGTTTAACAAGCGAGGTTTTGGAGAGGGTCACCGAGGATGTCTATTAGGCTAATCCTCGGGTTTGGGGTGTTTCCTAGATGAAGACCAATCTAGGTCATGTGAATGCAAGAGATGGTGTGGGGGATGTTTGGTCAAGGGGCAATAATAGCGAGGAAATGTATGGCTTACACGTGGGTGCCTCTATAGAGGGTGAGTTGCACCTGTCATAGATACAAATGTTTCCAATCCCACTCAATGCCTTTTATTAAATGTATTGTTTTCTTTTCAGAGAATAGGCTGGAGGACAACGTCTGGCGTGGTAACCCACAAAATACTTCCGCGGAAATGAGAAGAAGGTTGGCTCATGATGAGACCCCTTTCTCTAGCTGTATGCCACCAAGAGCCACTACCCGGTTTGGTGACCCGGTGGATGGCAATGTTCGCTACATGCCCATGGACCTAATAGGCCAACTCATGATGAGACCTCCTATCCACCAACTAGGTCTTGAGTTTTTTTTTTTTTTTTTTTTTTTTTTTTTTTTTATTGCTTTCTCGGGGATCCTTGCGTGAAGCATCTCAAAGGTTTCATTTGGCTTTTAACTTTGCCAGCTACTTTTACCATCATGAGGCATCTAGATACTAAATAGTATATAATAAAATGAAAATGATATATCATAGGAACATAGTTTTAGCCCCGGAACGATTAGAGGTCCAACCTAAACCATAACTTAGATATAATGAGCCAGGTCGGTGGTTTCAATGAACCAATATTTTTAAAAATACATAAAATATTTAAATTTAGCGAAAAATATATTTTTAAGATTTTAAATCATGTTTCAAAGCATTAGAGACAATTACACACAACATATCCAAAGTATGCTCATGAATATATCAAAGCGACACCAAGTGCAATACATATCTAGAGATGGGAACATAAATACATAATAAAGGAGGCTCTAAATGGCCTCTACAACATCAAATAACATACCTAATTAAAGTCAGCGATACTATAGGTGGGAATGCCAATGACAAATACAAAATAATCAAGGGTCAGTTACTAGAACCGTGGATGGAAAATGTAGCTCATGAGTCATGGTATCAGGTAGTCCTCCATGTCATAATCATCAAGATTGGCATCACTACCATTACCCTCTCTCCTCCATCCTCCTCCTCCTCCCTATATCAATGCAATCTGTGCATTTGTTGATGTGAACTCTGGAGGATGACCCCTCGAAGGATCACCATCATCAAAGTGATTAGCTCTAGCACTAGTTCATTAAAGATCAAGTTGGCTAATGCCAACTCAACTTGTTATTCAAAACCCATATCATCATGAAGCACATCCCACATCTTTGTCTTTCCTTCAACCACTCTGCGCTTGTATATAAGGCGGAGGTTGGTGTGCACATACACTACTAAGTCACGACCGCGACAACAAAGAGAAGAGTTTATGCTTGAGTGAAAGGTACATTTTTGAGATAAGTGACAAAAGAGTTCAACAATCAATGCCACCAACATGTGAGGTACATAAGGGGCTTGGTTCTCTTGATTAGAATGTCATTCCATACCCTCATACATGATAGAATTTAGTGGAAACATTGCAACCTTGCCAACCTTGAAATTACGAAAAGAATTGTTAGAATACGTTGAATTTTGAATGGACCTAAAATTCTGCTCCATATGAAGTCCAATGAGGTTGGAACCACTCTCAAACATCTAAAACAATTAATGGTAATGAAAGAATTTTAGTAAAAGGATGAAAATAAGAATTGCATTATCATTAATTACTATGGTGTGTGAAATGGAGGGGGTGGGGATTTCTTTAAATAGAATTAGTAAGGTAAAATAACCCTCAACTAAGGTAAAATAACCCTCAACTACACACCAAAACACCTTACAACTCCAACTTGCATGAGAAAACATGAGCCAAGTACTTTTCTGTTACTTAGGTTTTAGGTTTTAGGTGGTTTTAGGTTTTAGGGACAAACCGGTCGGTTTGGTCATAAACCGGCCGACCGGTTTGGTTTATTGGCCGGTCTGAACTGATCGACCATCAAACCGGTCAAACTGGTCGATTTCCGGTTTCGGTTCACCGGTTTTTAAAACACTGCATAGGAATCCAAATCATTGATTCCCTCTAGGTCGTGCCGCTCTATCCCGTTTATGGGTAAAGGGCACCACTTTTCCTCTAGAAGCAGTAGGTGGTCGACCATCAAACCGGTCAAACCGGCCAGTTTCCGATTCCGGTTCACCGGTTTTTAAAACATTGCATAGGAATCCAAATCATTGATTCCCTCTAGGTCGTGCCGCTCTATCCCTTTTACAGGTAAAGGGCACCACTTTTCCTCTGGAAGCAGTAGGTGGTCGTGGAGGTACTCGAGATGAGCTTGGAGTGGAAGCTCCAGTTGCTCCAGATGCTCCATCTGAGGTGGTAAGTGATGGGGACGAGGTGGAAGGAAAAGTGTGTTGCCTCCTCCAAGTCCCAACGAACCCAAGTCCAACTCCAGGTATGGCTCTCCGTGGAGGTGGTGGTGGCATTGGATCCACTGGAAGTCCAATCTCCTCCTCGACCTCTGTATCCACTGGAAGTGGAACATCGTCCTCCTCCTCCTCCTTTGTTGTCGCCTCCTCCCTCAAATCATTTGCATGCTCCTCCTCCAACCACTCGGGTGCCTCCTCCATCTCAGGCTCCTAAATCTCCACCCTCCACTGACTAGTGGTGTCAATGTCATTCAATGAAATGGCCTTTATGTCAAGTTCTTTATCAAGTTGCTTCACCCACAACCTTAGATTGTAGTAAACATATACCAAGTCATTAAGGCGTTGGGTACCTAACCTGTATGAACATTGAGAGCCATGGTTAGTGATGGTAAATAGTAAATACTAAATTGTAAAAATTAAAATTAAAAAAAATATAAACAGTTTAAATTTTGATTGTTGCATTTTTTAACATTTCTAACCTGTTGCGCTTCTTGGAATGTATCTTTTCAAAGACACTGCAATTGCACTCACACCCTGAAGAACTGCAAGTTTGACTAAGCACCCGAACGACAAGTTTCTGCAGATCTAAGAGCTTTCCACCATAGTGTTTCCACCAGAAATCTACAATGAATAAAATGAAAGGAAGAAAACGAATTATATTTCGGATTTCCATCAAGTAATAAATGTCATATATAATATCTAGAAAGGAATAAACAAAATTTGAAATTGAAGCTTACCTAGCATCCTTGTGGTCCTGTCTTGGACAGCCATATCATAGCCCAACATCCCGGATGCCATCCTATATATCTCATTATGTTTAGAAATCTTTGAGCGTTCAGCTGAAGTCAGCACCATCCTCTGAACACAATGGAGGAAACCATCAATGACCTCACCATCAAAATTAAATCCACAAGCATAAGTGAATGCAGGGTTGAGGTAGAGCCCTACTGCATGAATGGGATGATGGAGAGTGTTATTCCATTGTTCATCAATCACACCCCATATCTGAGCTCTCTTGATGAGTCATTCCTCCCCCTTGTCCTCATAGTACCGGTAGATAGCTTCCTTGGCCCTATCCATGGCCTCATACAAGTAGTCTATTACCGTCCTTATACACACCTACAAACATGGAGAAACCTCCAACCCACTTGGTGTGTCCTTGGAGGCACAAGCCTAAGTCCAGACCCACTGTCATCTCGATCTAGACTTCCTCCATCTAGGCTCACTCCTAGGGAAGCCAAGGGGGGTAGACCCTATTAAACTATGTGAAGTTTGATTAATGATCTAGGAGTTAAATGAATTAATTTGTTAAGAAACCCAACCCAATGAAAGGCAGCAAGTGCAAAAATGCAATTTCTTCAATAACAAGAAAACTCTTTATTTAAAACAGCAATTAAACCAGTGCCCAAAGATTACCACAATGGAGTCAATGAGATATATAACAAAGGTATGATTACACAAGAATGAATGATATTATGAGATATCCACAATGAAAAATAACTTTAGACAAATTATGTTCAGAAAAATAAAGAATGCTAGAAATAAAGAGTGACTTTAACAAAATTCACAAACGAATTGCTTCAAAGTAAAGTGCTTGAAAAAGTAACTTCCTTTGTAAGTAAAATCGCATGGAAAGTAAATTACACAACTTAAACAGTAAAATTGCTTGAAAGATAAACTTAAGATACCAATGTTGTGAAAGTTGTGTTGGTTGATTTTATCAAATTTTAGGTCTCTCTTGAATTAGGGGGAATTAAGTGTGATAGAAACAAGGCTAAACTGTGTGACTACCCCGAATCTGTATCCCTTCAACCAAAAGGAAGTGTTAGGTGCTCAAGAAGAAGAACAAACAAGGTTCTTCTCTAGCTCCACAAGTCAAATCTGGAATGCTTGGGCGCTCAAGCAAGGAGGACACGTAGTGTCGTGAAACCGTCCCCGACTTCAACCCCTTGTAGCCTCCCAAGTCACCCTTTTTGGTGGTAGAAGCAATATGAATTTGGGTGCCTAATTAGTTTAGCCTCTCAATCCTTTTCCCTTTCTTAGTTACCCAAGATCCACAAAGTGGCAAGGGGAGGGAATATTGGGCAAAGGCGAGGCACAAGTTTGATTATTTTGTACAAAATAAAATTTAGACTAGCCTTCACGATATTGCATGGATGGCTAGGCCAATCTCTTTGCAAGGTGTGGGCGAAATAAATTTTAAATGACTTGAAAAATAAAGTACAACCTCACAACAATGGCACAAGAGGAAGGACAAGCCTATCGGTTTTGGCCAAGGCGGGTAAAATTAAAGAAATGATGACAATTAAATCTAAACCTAGCCTTCACGATATTGCATGGATGGCATAGCCAATCTCTTTGCAAGGTGCGGACAAAAATACAAAGATTATTTATACTTTACAGAATAGAAATTAAAGTGGAGAGAATGCAAGCCCAAGAGACTCTCTTGGGTTGCTTACAATTGTTTAGAAAGTGAAGTAGAGAAGAGGGTTTGGTACCAAAACCCTTGGATGTCTCTTTCAGTGTCTTGGAGCAAAAAGATGCAGAAATCATCTTCTAACCTGCAAAACACAACAAGATATTCTTGCTGGAAATTGCTAAAATGACTTGGAAAATATTATTTCAAATTATAATAATGAACAAAAATAATTAGACAAAAATTTATGAACATAAAAATGAAATATTAGATAGCAGACTTTTAAAGAAATAAAGCTTCAACTGATATATAAATGGCTAAAAATAAAAACAAAAAATAGAAGAGCTTTGGATGGCTGAAAAAGATGGATTTCCGGATCTGAAATCCACTCCTCCAAGCATTTGGTAACTTCCAGATTTTTGTAAACCCTTGCTACAAAATACAAAAGAATGTGAGATTGATCTAACAACTTGCAAAATACTTTCCAAATTAATTAGAGACAACCCACAAAGATTAATAGTAAAACTACTACTAATCTATCCCAAGCAAAATACTTTGCTTGGGTCTTCAAGTAAAATGCAAAAAAAGAAATGCAAAAGAAATAGATTGTGGCAATATTACATCATACACAACAAACAATGGCTCCAAGAATACTCCAAGAGACACAAGAAATCCTCCAAAGCTTCTATTTCATTAACCAAGAAAAGATTTGCCCAATGGCACCAAGAATCATGAGAGAAAATGGGAGAGAATGAGGGAGAGATGGGAGAGATTTTGGCATACTAGAGTTTATGTGAGAATAGATTGAGAAATGAGGAGGGGTAGGCATTCTTTTATACTTGGGAGAGAGGAAACACCCCTCTTGGATGAATTACAAGTCTCACGCACCCAAGAGAGATAGACAAAGTCAAGGAAGAGACACTTTTAGGGTTTTAGTAGTGAGTTAGGGTTTGAGGGGTGAGATGTGAAGGGGGAAAACATCTTTTGACTTGTCAAACATGAGGTTAGGCTATAGGAAGGGCGAAATTAGGGTTTTAGGCATTTTTTCACTTTAATTTTTTACTTTTCCCTAAAAGTTCATGAGGAAGGGGGGTGCACTTTTCACTAGGGAGACTCACTTTTGGTTGTTAACTTGGCATGGGGGGGTCTTTTAAGTGGAAAATCACTTTTCCAACTTAGGAAATACATTAGAAATCATTTCCCCACTCTCTCTCATGACTTTAGACACTTTTACAATTTTTGGCTTATTTAATTTAGCGGATTATTTGATGATTTTTTATTGACTTGGACTCCTCATGGACAATGACCTAGCAAAACTTGTCCAATTAAGCTGAAACTTGGTCTAAGGGTGTAGGGAGTCATCTGCCATTTAATTTGAGTACTCACACCGTTATACAAAATCCACAAGGACCAAATTTTTACATTTTACATAAAAAATTAATAATTAAAATTTCCAATTAATGGAAAATTTTAATAATTAAAAAAACCTATCAAAACTTAACGAAATTTCTCAAGACTATAGGAGATGTCTAGTATGGTCATTTACAACATTCTTAAACCTTAGTCACCCCTTGGGCTCGATCATTAGAACGTCTTTCACCATTTTGGAGGATTTTGTGAGTAAAAAACTCAAAGATAATTAAAATTGTTTGGTAGGCAAGATTAATTACCCGAGGAAAAAAAACACTCGATGAAAGGACTTCCCTAATGATAAAGACTTAGGCAACTAACTAAAAATTGACTCATGTTGACCTACTACATTATTATCCCACGCAGGGGAGCGGACATTCCGATTACACAGAAAGACGTGCGGGGGCAAAATTTCCCCATTGAGCCATAAGTCTTCATGGTACATGTCGTTGACCCCTAGTCGAAATAGGTGGTCAACATAGCCCATTGCAGGCTTCTCACCATCAACCAATCAAAGAACCTTTACCAAAGGTTCACTAATGGTACATACCTCCCCTACTCCACTCCAGAATCTTTGGTCATGTCTCACAAGTTGGGCTATGGCTTGCCCATCTTGTTTGGTGCTATAGACACAAGCATCCCACTCATTAGAAAGAAACATTCTTTGTAACTCCAACATACTATTGAGGAGCGACTGAAGAGAAATGAAGTTGGTGGCGAAACGTGTAATCGCGGGACGCACCAACTCTTTGTTCCCTGTGAATTGTCTCATGAGTGAAAGAACAAATGTGTGATTATATATATATATATATATATTGTCACACTCCGAGTTGAATCAATGATTTCCTTGATCCAAGGAAGTTTGCCCATGTCCTCTAGTATCAAATCAATGCAATGGGCGGCACAAGGACTCCAATACAAGGATGGATACCTCTCCATAAGCATCCTCCCAGCAGCAACATAATTAGCAGCATTGTCCATGATGACTTGGACAACATACTGTGGGCCTATCTCTCGGACAAAGCCATCCAGCAACTCACATAATAATTGTGCATTTTTTGTATATGCACTTCCATCAACACTTTTGATAAACATTGTCCCCTTGGGACAATTAACCAAGAAGTTTAGAATTGACCTACCCTTCCCATCAGTCCACCCATCCGACATCACGGTGCAGTCGATGGTCTTCCATGTTTCCCTTGTTGATATTATGGTAGTTGCGAAAGGTATTTACCTCCATGTGTAACCCTAACGAGAATAGAATATTTCGGGAAGCAAGAAGAAACCCTAAAGCATTAGACATAACCCTAGAAGACAAGTTGGCTAAAGGAAATACTTAATATTGATTTTTTAGCCTCCAGAATGAGAAGTCGGCCCAGACAGCTAAGGAGAAGCAGTATAAATAAAGGGTGTCAGAGTTCATTTGTAACACACAGCTCGCAACTGCAGAAACCGGGTAAGTGCGCAAGTCCGAGGAGTAGTTGTAGCTGCAACTACTGCAATTTGTATTCTCTGTTTAGGCTTGGACTTTCTATTGGTTATGGTTTGGACTTTCTGCCTTGTATGCTAGCTCTAGAGAGAGAGGTACGCTACATTGATTGGCTATTAGGCCTAGGGTTTGCTTCCGGAATCATTCTCTGTCAAGGTTAAGGTGCTCGGGGGTGGCTTCGGCCTATGGTTGGGTGACATTATTGCTATATTGTCTATGGTTAAACGAGCACATCTATTACTTTCTAACATCCCTGAGTTGAGCTAATCTTTATGTGCAGTCGGCCTTTTCCACTTGAAGGAGACGCCCTCTCAAATCTTGATAGGAAGGGCCCCTATACCCCGGGCCAACAATTGCAACAACTTCAAACATGGAATGGTAGAAGGGGTTATTGCCAATGTTAAAAGGTTTATCACTCCAAAGAAAACATTTGGCCACAAACTTGTCGGCCTCCTCCGTCTCTTTTCTTTTAATCAATGACCGAATAGAAGGTTGCCCCCCAGGTGTTGACCTCGGCATAAAGAAAGGTGAGGTTGATGAGCGGACTGCAGAAGTTGAGGGCCCTGTGGTTCAGGAGTGGGATTGTGGTACTGGTCCCCCCTCAAAGGCACTTGTTCCAGTGTTTCTATTTGCAAGTTCAAGTTCTTTTTTGCGAGCCTCGGCCACATCTCTCTTGTTAGCCATATCAATGAGTGATTGGTTTGCAATACGCATAATTTCCAAGCTACTATTTAGACAAATATCCACATCAAACCTAGTGATTTTGGCAAGGTGGTATTTCAAGCGGCTAATTCCTCTATAAATTCTTTTGCCCCAAAGATTGCATGTCAATATTTGTCTATTGGGAAGTTCTA
>SNQJ01S0110697.1:0-14336 GCA_010110895.2 Picea sitchensis
TACCCCTTTATCAACAATGTATTTAATGGAAATTCTCCAAGCCTAACACGACAACATTAATTTACCACCGGTGCCAAATACCTATCATTTCAAGACCTTGCAACCTTGGAATAACATCAACATTATAATTGAGGAGCATACCCCAAATTAACTTCCAACTTAATTTATCAACATCATGACATGTATCAGATATAGCATAAAACAAACGGAACTACCTAATCTAGTGTAACCTGACCATTCCACACCAATTGCATAAACATTAGTCCCAAGAGCCTTGATTCCTTAACATGGGTTCACGATAACTAAAAGCATCATCCTTAAATTCATAAAACTGTTAGCATAAACATCCACTACATCATTAGCGTAGACCTTAAGTTCCATAAACTCATTGCACCGGGATTCTATACATTGTTAACATAACCATTAAATATTCGTCACATTCTCATCACTTTAACCAATAGCATTAAACCTAAACATTAACTTGAACCTAGCATCACCTCTCTCATCACTTTAACCAATAGCATTAAACCTAAACATTAACTTAAACCTAGAATCACCTCAATCTCACCCCTCTATCTAATAAATAACACCATTCAATGCTCATTACATTTTCATTATTATGAAACAAATAACACTAAATATCAACATTCACCTTAGCACTAATGTAACCGTTTCATGGCCTAACACCTTTATAGAACAATAAAATATTTCATACAACAATTACCGAGTCATATAACAATATTATTGCATAAAACAAATATCCTTGCAATTAAACAATACAATATCTGTTTCATACAAATATTATCATAGCTTTTGAATAAAATATTAACGAGGCATATAACAAATATTGCATAAACAAATATTATTGCAATTAAAATAATTATCGCTACACTAAACCATTATTATCACAGAACAATTATCATTGCAATTATTACCCCATAAAAACAATTATTACCGCTAGAAAAATACTATTAAAAATTTATAAAATAAAATTTATAAATAATTTTTTTAAAAAAAAATCACTACATATGAAATTGAGGTTGTTACCCTCCTCCATGAACCCAATCTCTCCATGATTCCACCTTGTATCAGTTACAAGTATCAAGTCAAGGAAATTAAACAAATATGAATTTTTGCAATAGCAAATGGAAAGGATTAAATTAAGGATATTAATATTAATGGAAATGATAAAATTAAAGGATTTTACTGACACCAATTAAATAGAATTGCCTAAAATATGTTGTTTCATTAACATCAATGGAAATGGATTAATCAAATATTAATTTTTCACAACAAAGAAAGATTTCAATTTAAAGAAATTAAATTGTGGAAATGATTAAATTTAAGGATGTTAATATTACAACAACAAATAGAGTTGCCTAAATTAAAGACTATTAACACTAATGGAAAATGGGATTAACTAAATATTAAATTTTTTTTTTACAACAAAAGGGAAAAAGAGATTTAATTAAAGGAAATTAATATTATCGAAATGATTAAATTTAAGGATGTTAATATTACAATGCGATTAAGCGGCCAGCTTAAACACTAATATGTCCTACCTAATTCCAAACAGTTGGTGAGACTATCCTGCAACTTTAAGGTAATTTATGGACTCGGGTCAAATGCTAAATGGTACGAATAAGGTGAGGCTTATGAACCACCGTAGATCGGCGAAAGAAAATTAATGACCAGGGCTTAATGAAATCGTATTTATCAAAACGAATGACTAGTCGGCAAATTTAATTTGGCGAAAATTAATGACCCGCCATTTAAACCATCCTACCATTGCATGAAAATTGCCACCAACCATTGGCTAATACTGGGTAAATCAGCATCAACATTTCCAAATTAAACCAATATTATTAATGCACAATTTTACGATAACAATTCCATATTAAAAGAAAACATGTAGGAGCTTCTCCTTGAATAATGAATGATGAATCAACTAAGTGAAAATTCTTTTGTGCTGATGAGCATCAAAATGAATGTAGTTGACAATTTATGTTACCCTGATGAGCATTAAAATAGATGTAGTTTGACAATTTCTAAAATAGAGAAAGACTCCAGTTTACAGATTTTATGTTATCTTCTCGTGTCCTTCAAATGTGTTTGTGTTGACTCATGCATGAACATTTAATTTTGTTTTCAGGCACCGAAGTACAGGCCAATATGAGGCACATTTATGGGAAAAGAGCTGCTGGAACGAGACAAAGCATACGAAAGGAAGACAAGGTAATGAGAATATTTTCAACTGTTTTCCCACTCCATAGATCTCGGGTTGATACCCAGCTTAAAGGCTGCGTTTTTAATCCATGAGTAACAGGAACGAACATTACTCAAGAAAGACATTATAACTATTAACTACACTTAAATTGACGACAATTAAATCAATAACAACGTATTTAAAAAAAAAAAAAAAAGGGGAGAATAGGTAGAATCACATCCACCTTATGCATTTCGGTGGAAACAACATTAGCATATTGAGAAAGCCATATATTATTATTCTAACTTTACAATAACCCAGCTTCATCTATTAAAATGTAGGCTGAACGCAAATGAATGGTCTCCTAATCCGCGCATGGTTTATCTCGGCAAGAACTACTGTGGAGGGCAAGGAATTTAAATATCAACGACGCAGTATAACCTACGATTTAACTGGACTAACGGACAATCTAATAATTCCAACTCCACAAAAAGGGACGCCTTTAGATCTAACAAGGCCAAATTCGGGGATCAGCCATCAAACACAATGAATGCCCAAGATAAATATAAATTTCCAATACAATGTATACAAGTCAAAGAATATAAGAATGAACCCTATGTAAAATGCCCAACACTCCAAGATACACTGTGAATGAAAAGAATAATCCCCTATTAATTCATTATAAATGCTCCAACACATTGTGATGTATTGCCCAAAGAATGAAAAGAATGAACCCTATACAAATATAAAATGACCAACACACTGTATACACGCCCATAAATGAAAAGAATAATCCCTACACCATTATAAATTGCCCAACACACGCGATGTATGCCCAAAGAATGAAAAGAATAATCCATTACTAATCTAGCAAGAATCACTATGCATTCCCACTCCCCACTTTAGGAACATACCTTTGCCCATTTGTTTCTGTCACACGCATTCCTTCTCCTTCCCTACCGCCTCCGGCCACGACCAATGAGCCCACACCGGCATCTCCCACCAAACGCCATGGCACTCTTCTTCCCCTCACCGAGTTGCAGCACACACACAACCGAGAGTCATTAGCCTCGGCCATTTTCCTGTATCGAGCTACCACTCTAAATCAGGTCAGGTTTTAACTCCTACTAGAAAATCACACTTTTCACACAGCATTCCAATCTCAGCAAAAAAGTCCCTTTCTTTTTCCCCCTCCCATCCCTTTATCCCTCAAACCCTAATTCCTTTCATTAGGTTCCCTTTTCCTTTGACTTCCTCTAATTTTCGCTTTTAGTTTAAAATTGCTTATTTTTCATTTTTATTTTTCCCTTTTTCAAAATTCAAGGACATGTGCGCTCATCCCTTTTTTATTTATAATATTTACCCTTTCAGCATTTTCATTAGCATATATATTTAATTTCTATTTCCTTTCCACATGTTTAACTTATTGGTTTATAATTTGTATACAATAAAATATACATATTTATTTTCATTTTTTTATTTTTTTTATTTTTATTTTTTATTTCATAAACATGCATTTATCAACAATCGAATCATTGTGTATCCTCAGATTTCTCGTGGATTAAAGAGAAATTCAGATGATGGCAAACTAGCATAGGAGAAAAGTAAATATTTTACACAAATGAATAAAGAGGATTTAATGAGAGGAGGGACGGTATGCATGCATAAAGTGAACTTTTCTTAGACAAGTATAGTGCATGGACACCGGAAGATCCAAAAGGAAGGGAGGTTAGATTTATTAAGTGGACAAGGATAAAAAGAGGGTGGTCCGGGAAGTTTTGTTTTCCTTTTTTGTTTTTTTGTTTTCATTTGTTAAGGCCACAATAAAATCCCCCCCTATTTAGAAGGTCCAGGGCTTTAGAGCGCCTTAGATTTTAAGCTAGACGATAATTGGTTAAGGTAATGCTTAAAGTTTTATCAGGGTACCTAAGACCTAGGCCAATTAGGTCGACCCATCAACCACCTTTACCGCGTTGTCTTCAGGTCGCACTCCACGCATGCCTTAAGCTGTTCCGGCCTGGATCTTCGTTTTTCTACACGCAGTTCTTCGTGGATGCACCATCAAGGGGTGCCCACTTCTAATCACCGATTGGTAGACCTCTATAACCCCCGAGTCAATTACTCCGGCCAGTGAACTAGTAGGAGACTAAGGGTTTTAAGAAATAAGGCCCCCACCTTATAGCACGCCCCTTAGAAATATTCGTCAGCAACTTCCTCAGTCTTCCCTCACGACATCAAAAACCTCTCAAACTAGATAATCGTTAACATACAATTCAACCCACAGCGGAAGTGCTAGTAGGATGTGACAAAGAATCTACCACACCTCTCCCTCAAAACCTCTGGATCTCGTGTGTGGCCCCTTTACTCATATGTGAGTCAAGCCTGCTTACCGCCACCGCATCACCAATTTTCACAATCATGTCGAAAATAACACATCAAAACACCAAACAAATGAAAATTCATAATAAACATATCAACCTAAAAGAACACCGACTCAACCGGAGTCCAATGGGTTCTACCGATGCCTCTTCATCCACAAGGTCAAGAACCCTACACACTCAAATAAACAAAGTCAATAGCACCTGCCTATGACAATGCAGAAAAACATCATGTCATCCACAATCACATCATAATTCAACAATATAATAGGTCTAATGTCAAAGGAGTCAAGATCACCTGCGAGCAAGTGTCCTCACACAGTGAGTCTCGCATACCAGAGCGGGATGTTACGACATAATAGCTATTACGTGGAAAAATTCAAGATCGTGAAGGACATGAAAATTGGATCCATGAATGTGAATATGACATGTGGTAGACACATATAAGTCATGCGATGAAGACCTGGAGACTTAGTGAAAGATAAGGTTAAGAAATTATGATTGTAGAAATTGAACTATCGATAGTGGATATTGTTATATGCTTGGAGTCTGAAAGAAGAGGTAGTTCATATGAGTCTGATTTCGGAGTGTTGCAACCTAATAGGAGTCTGAAACAGGAGTTCCGAGAACTATATCTGACTATTTTATTATATCGCAATAAAATCACGACCGTTCGATTTGAAGGCAATCCATTTCAAGGAGAAATGAAATTTGGATGGCCTGATTAAGGTAAGATCGACGATGGTAATTAAATTTTATAGTTAAGGTCAAGATTCAATATTAGGAGGAGACTTATACAATGGTGTGAGAAGATAGAAACAATTCATGATTGATTTCAAGGTGATTTTGTTGTGTGTATTTCAATAGAGGATCTAGAGCTATGTTAAAAGGGGAATTTTCCCAAAATACATCAAAAGATTTAAGTTCAAATTCTGAGAGTGCACAAATTAATTTATTAAACTCTCCTAATGTGGGTAATCAAGTCTGCTGCAGGTCGCCATTTTTGGAAGATAGAAGAAAAAACGTTTTCATTAAAGACTAAGGAATGATCTTACATGTTATTGTTAAGCTGATAAATGGTCTTTGAGAAGAATTCTTCATGAGGAAATCAGGACAATGGAACTATGAAACAGAAAAATTGCATCCAACAAAGAGTTTGAGTTTATTGAAAGGGGAACAAGTATAGAGAAGTATATGAGAAACTGCAAGTATAGACAATGTAGCAGGGAGTTGTCCATTCAAGTGAAATGAATGTGAAATACAATATCATCACATAGATCTTGTAGGTATTTTTGATGTGTTGTTAACTCTAGTTGTGAATAATTGTGACTGTAGGTAGCAAAGAAGGAAGCAATATGAACATTATAGAGGATTTGTGATAGAGAGAATGTGAAGATCTTAGAGAAGAAAAGTCTATGGTACAACCTTGCAACAAGGGACATTGTAAAAAATTCTAGATGAGGATTGGAAGTAAGGAGAAATAGAAGTTTGAAGGAAAGAAATCGCTTAAGTCAGAGAGGAGCAAGAGAATCTCGGTTCTAAGAGGAAACCAAAACTATATAAAATATCAAGCTTAGAGATAATATTGGCTGGTGGCTAGTGTGATGATAAGGGAGATCAAGTTAAAGGGCCTGATGTGGTCTATAATGAACACATGGTGAAGTTCAAAAAGGAGAGGTGAAGATGACTATTGATGGTCATTATGGAGGTTCAAAGAGAAGCCACAATAGAGGAAAGGAAGATGGCAAAGATAATGGAATAAGGATAAGAATGAGTCAAGAAGATATTGACATAGAAATGTTTGAGTTTAAGACACAACTCAATAACATAATACAACTACTACAAAACAAGATTGAGGAAAATCAGAGACAAGAATGGAATGTAAAGAAGAATGTGAAGTGGTATGTGGTGTGATTGTTTGCAAATAAGTTGAGAAATATCTTGAGAATACTGAAGAATGTGTTAAGTTCTTGAATGAATAAGGAGGAACTTAGATAATTTCAGTTCATACAGAGGTCATTGGCAGAGGAAAAAGTTCAATTATGTGTGAAGAAATTTAGCACAATAATATTAAGACAAGAAGTTTTACTAAAACACCTAAATCCATATCACAGTACATTGTACTTATTCAATGATACAAATATATAATACAACAATAAACTAATTTCACTACTCTCACCCTCGGATAATTCCTCATGAAGAGATAAAGTAGGAGGAGGCAGAGAGAATCTAAAAAAATCACATAGATAACAACTATATCCTAGTTATGTGAAATACATAAAAGTGGTATAATTAGGACTTAATGATTGTACATGAGAAAGAGGATAACATTCCCCCCCTTAACAATAAGTCCATAAATAAATACCAAAAAATCATGTGCATAAGTTGGTATACCTCCATGTCTTCATACAAAAACTCCTTAGCTGAGCTTGGCCAATGAAGAACTACCTTAAAACTCCGATAAATTTGGATACCGAAATATAGAATCTCGTTGTGCAATCAAGGAGCCGACCCAATAATTGCTTCACCGATGCGAACTCCAATCTGACGAGAGTCAACCAAGAGAATTGAATCAACTACAAATATGACACATCCTTGAAAATGCCTGACAACCCAATCAATGCCAAGCTGCAATAGAAGGATCCGTCTGCTAGTTCCAATGACCATCTTGGTGAACCAAATGTCCACATCATTCCTATCAAAATGCCCAAGCATCTCTATGTATGATTCAATATTGAACCATCATTATGTGAGTCTTCCATCTACGCATCATAGCCTCCTATATTGAAAATTTGATGCCCATGGCATATTTGTTGTTGAATCTTTTATTCTAACAACCATCTGCAATTCCATCAATAATTTCACCCTTTGTCATCATCTAAAAGTGAGAGGCTACAAGTGCTTTTAATGCATATATTCACTTGATTTTGAACTTCTGTTCCTAAGGTACAAAATAGGTTACAGATTATTGTACTCCCCCTTTGGGATCAAGAGATACCATAATTTACCCATTTGGGGTATTAAAAGTGGGTATGTGGAAATAACTAAGATAAGGTCTCTATCCCAGAGGGGATATTGATGAAAGTTACATTTTACAGCGACCAATTATTTGAGGTACAAAAATTCCATGAAATTCTATGTGCTGGAAGATTTGTTTTTACTCGAGATTGAATTCTAATGTAAGACTTATATAATCGTTTTATTGTTGATGACCACTCCCAAGGATCAATCCACTCATAGTTAATCTTTGTAGGTGTCTCTGTTGAATATATTTCTCAAGAATGGTTATGTTTTCCATATGGCCGAAAGGGATGGAGATCAAACACCACCTCCATGTGACCAAACTAGGATTATGTAACGTTGGAACCACGTGACTGGATGCTGAACTTGAACAAGTGGAGTTGAATCTTCTTGAAGGAATCTAGGACTTTTGAACTTGATTGGTTTGGAATAATCAAAAATATGAAAGGTAACTTCCTTGTCATATCCAAGTCATGTTTTGTGCTTGTTGTGGTTGATTTCTTCCCAAGGTCTATCGATGGTCTTGAAAAAAAACATTTGTTCTTTGGATGCATGTCAACGCACTTTCACTTATACTTTTTTTGTATCACTTTGTGCTTTGGAATATTCTTTTTGTGATTCATCTTCATTGGAAGATGATTCTTAATTTGGCTTCCTGAGGTCTCCCTCCTTCACTGACTGCTGATCAAAATCATCATCATCATCATAGAGGGTTGTTCTAACAAAAATATGTCTGTGAGCACTTCACCTAGCTGATTTTGGAGGATCTACTCAACTCATATTCACACAGTTGGGACTGATCTTAATGAACTCTTAATCCTATCTCTGGCCACTTGCAAAAAAGTTAGCATTGATCAAGAATATATTTGTGAAGCATGACTATGTTGTCTCTAAACACTCCATTACACACAAAGGTTCAAGAACTCTAGCAATTCTCAACTTCTGTTCCAGATTAATAACCCTTCACCACCTAACTCACCATTCCCTACTTTGTAACTCGCTTTGAATTTGAACAAGAACTTCACTCGGCTTATACTTTTAATTCCCAATTGAGCTTGTTTCCAGTTAACTATGCCACCTACCACCAAAAATGCATCCCGTGGAAGTATTACAATGATTGATTCACATGCACAACAAGTGGAATTTGTACTTAAAAAATAGAGGGTGTCGGGTTCAACCGAATGAACCCAAAAATTACAATGTGATTCAACTTAGATTTGATTTTGAAACTTATAAAAAATATTCCAAGTTGAGCTTGATTACTACAAAAAATACTATTTACAAGTTTACAATGAATGTTGATTTCCAAGTTGAATTGATCTTCAAATTAACATTTGATGATGCTTTGAGACCTTTATTATGAGATTGATGTGTGAAATGTTGATGTTATTTCCAATTTGATATCTTCGTCGTTGCTTGATTACTCGTACTTCAATGTATGTGCTTCACTGTCATTAATTATGTGCTTACATTAACTTGTTGTGTATTTCATGTCTGTATAGTTGTACAATAAATTATAAGCGTAGTGTCAAAACTAGACACAAAACACTATGAAAACATTCAAGGAGTCATTTTTCATTGCACACAATGCATGTTGTTCCTAATACCCCCTTATTCAATTTCGGGCAGATCTAGGACACAAAGAAAAGACTTCAACTTTATTATGAGTATCTCTCTTACAATAATAGTGATCAAATACATTTTGAAGTTATCTTGGTCTTCATCAACAATATAAAATTGCAATGGCTCATTAGGATGAAGTTGCCCTCTTAAAATATGAATCTTCAATTACATGAATACCCCCACATAAATCCTCCTCTTGTCACTTTCATCACATAAAACTTTAGTCATCACCCCTCAAAGTAAAAAATACTTTGAATTACAACATAAAAAAAAAATCCACTTTTAAAATGATGTTCTAGTGCCCTTTTTGAAATCGACACTTTGCCTTTTTACTTATAACTCCTAATTTCAAAGTGGCTCCCTTTTCTTTTGTTTACACTTAAAAATATGGAACCTAATCATAATTTTTAGCATACAAAAATGAATATAATATTTTTGTAAAAGTGTTTGTTTTATCTTTTTATGCCATTCCTCTTCTAAACCAACTTATTAAAAAACTCAATGGAAAAAAAATCGTATGACATGATTTGGCAGCATATCTTTGTGAAAACCGTGGAGATCTTATCGAATTTTCTACAATCATTTTTGTGGTCTTTGCAGATTCTCTTTCTCACCTTTTTATACACACATCCATTGAATATGGAAATATTCTTTTGTTGGAAGGATCACTCGAGTGGATAGTGGAATGTGTGGTTTGTAAAGACCTCTTTCTTTACATCAATATGCGATGCATAACAAGTGCAATTTTTTATTTATTTATTTATTTATTTTTTAAACAGGAAGTAACTTCGACAATAGTCAATCGACGGAGCCCAATGACAAACATGACGCACACAGGTCAGGCAACAGACAAATTAATGACCCAACATAATAGCACATCATGTAGTTGGATGCAACTGACGAAAATCAATTAGGAAAAATAAAAACGACTAAATCCACAACCAACTAAAACTTCAATCCATCAATCCTATCATCAACTAAAGAGGGGTGCGGGTGATCATTATCATTGACATTCATGCATCAACAAACTACTTCTACAACATTCCATCATCCACAATGTTTATTGGCACCTTAGAACACAATTAAATCATTCTTCTATCTACCAGGCGCAAGAAGTCCCAGTTACACACCTAAACACCATCACACTATTTCCATGGTGCAAGAGAGTCTATATCTCGATTAACACACATCACATCATTCAAGGCACAAAATAAATATTCGACACTCCTACATTCCAGTGACCCTCAACGTGCGCCAGCAGGGAATCCCCCACATTACCCTACTTCCTTCGATGCATTACCTTCATGCGCGTGAGAGATAACTGAAATAAAACTCGTTAATCAACAACTAAGAGCACCCAATAACTCAACTAAAATCTAGACTATCCTGCATGCAAGTAGGTTTGATGTGCTCTAGCAATTGAATAATTTGAAACAAATTTGAATGACTTCAAGTTCATGCTGTAGGTTCCAGCTAATATTGTACTTACTACTTACACAGACAGACACAGGCAGATTGACTGCAAAACAGCCTCTTGAGAACAGATCTGAAAGAGTCCAAGCCAAAATTCTGAATATGCTTGTTATATAACTGGAAAATCAAGGATGTTTATTGATCCATTCACCTGATGCGAATTTAGTGAAACATCTTGGCCTGATAGGTCGTTAAACTTGTCATCCAAGGACATTGAATGTACATACTATATAAACTCCGAGCAAAATCTTGATAGCTGCAGTGAGTAATTGAAAAACAATAACTATAGAAATAGTCTTCCAATCTTGAGCAAATTGTTTAACTTAAGCTCCAATTCTTGCTTTCCAGTTAGAAACAGTAGCATATTACTGTCTGAATTTGTTATTCTTAGAATGTAGTTATTGTATGTTGTTTTTCAAAAGCCATTATGGCATGCTTTGACATCAATAATTCAACTATTCCATTAACCTCGTGATTTCAAATTTAGACAAGACGTTTGAATTTTAATAGTGGAATGCTTTGTTTATAAACAGGTTAGAAATGTGATTGGAGACAAAGGGTTAGAAGTTGTTGCAAATACTTGCAAAAAGCTGAAAAGACTTAGAGTGGAATGAGGAGCAGATGACCCAACTTTGGAGGACGAATAAGGTTGGTTGTCTCACAAAGGGCTTTCCTCAGTAGCTCAAGGTTGCCCCCTTCTTGAGTACATTGTTGTCTATGTTTCAGATAAATGAAACTCAACATTGAATAATGTTGGTCAATGATGCAAAAATCTCAAGGATTTTTGGTTGGTCTTGTCAAATAAAGAAGAGCACATCACTAATTTACCACTGGACAATGGAGTCATGGCTTTGCTACGTGGATAAGAGTTGGCAGGGCGTTGGTAATGGTACGTAGCAATAAAAATGAGTTCAGGAGGAAGGTAAGAACATCAGAACGTGCAGAGGGACAGAGGCAGTTTCACTGAGTGAGGGGAAAATGTCAGCGTAGAGCAATGAGGGAGATTCGTTGTGTAAAAATGACAAAAACGGAAATCCAGGCAATCTTCTTTTTATCTCCTATGTAAAAATAACCTAACAAAAATTCATGCAACCCATTATCAACCGGTAATCTCCTTATTATTTTTATCTTGCCTTGGAAAATAACAAACGAAATTACATGCAATTCCCAAAAACGAAAACGAAATTACATGCAATGCCCCCAAAAAACAAAAATGAAGTTGCATGGAATCCCATTCTCAATCGGAAAGGCAACTCAAAATTTTCTCTGTACGAAACATGAATGAGAGGCCTCATCTGAAGGAAATCTACAGGAAACACAATCCATCGATTAAGGGAAAAACAAAGTCATAGCTTGAAGGAAAAATTGGTCATTTAATGGAAATTTCAGTCACATTATCGTGGTCAATTAAGGAAGCAACCGAGTCATCTGTTTTAACAACAATTCAAGGGTGTTTACAACAAATCTGTCATTCATTTAAAAAGTAAAAAAAATAAAATTGTGGGCAATCAATCGGCAAAACGATCAACCTTTCGGAGGGAAAAAACGTGGGCATTCAACAGCCACTCAGTCACATTTTAAAAGGCCAAACGTGTACAGGGCACACCAGAAGGGAAATTCATCGTTGTCATTAGTAATTAGGCAACATCGTTGTACTAGGATAGGAAGGAAGGTATGTAATCGCCATGCCAGTGATATAATTCGTAATAGCCAGTATCTAAAATTGCAATCGCCAGGGATAAAGTTGTGATGCATTAATTAAAAGTTTGTCATTAATTATACTTCGTATTTGTCAGTAAATAAAACTTGCATTTGCCAGGATGACATTCGTGTTGCCATTAACAAAGTGGTTGTACATTTAAAAATAATTTCCATCAATATAAATCATATTGCCAGTAAATAAAATTGCATTCACCAGAAATAAAGTCGTGGTACATTATTCACCACAGAACTAAATGTAAATATGTTGGTCTACACGGATGAAAGCATAGGTAGGATAAACGGTCTGGGGCAGAATTCGTTCAATCAAAAACAAACGCAATCAAAGTTTAATGGCGAAATCCTGGTCATTCCAGCAGCAAATGTAGATGCATAAAATAAAACGTAGAGAACAACAAGATGAATGCAAATGTCCATTGGGAAAAGTCTTTGAAATGACCACAGAGACTTTATTAGCCAAATGTAGAGAAATTCCATGGTGAGGCCCTTGAGGCGCGGAGCACAAACAAGCACAGAGATAACCAACAAGGATGCAAGGGAATCCGTACACAGAGGTACTTTTTGTTAGAAGGCGCAACACAACAACTCTCAAGGACAAAAACATAGGTAGCCAATGGATGGGTTCATCCTTTGCTTCACCATCCTCACACAGAAAAGCAGGGCATTGAGATCCATAGGTCTTTTAATGCTAAGGTGACGACCGTAGATCAGGCTCCTGGCCGACTGCTCAGGTGAGGACTGGTGAGCTAGGGACGAAGGCTAAACAACCTCAGGGTCACAATCAACACACATGGAAGTCATGACATGTGGGAAAATGAAGGCCATGGGAGTCAACAACCATTGAGCTAGGCTAAGGGAAGTTTCAGTCACCAATTTTTAAAAAAAAATCATCATTTTACTTTTCCATTAAATAAGCAGATCCAAGCATAAGTCCTAATACATTCTAGCATACAAACATGAAGAGAGCATACCATTTCCTGGTCGCCCACTCTGAATGACGTCCCGCACACTCCGTGCAACCCCCTCTCATCGACCATCGAGACTTCACCGGTACCTCCCAACCAATGCTAGGGGTACTCTTCTTCCCCCTTAGCCCCCTGAGCCGCAAAGGGGCCACACACACTATCCAAAGATTTTGACTAGCTCCTAGCTCACCTCACAAGGCCGAGCTACCACTCCTCTCCGAGCTGGGTATCCCAACTCCCACAAGTAAATCAATCAAGTAGATATTTATGGAACATAACGTTATGCAAATAGAAGATCCCTTCATCCTTCTCCCTCCTTCATTATATAGAGTTTCGAACTTCCTTTCTTTCCTAAAATCTCATTTAATTAAAGTTTTAAAAATCAATTCCTAAAAATTCCTCTCCGTACAAGTGTCCCCCATCCCCTTCCTTCCTTTATAAATTAACTTCTTTAATTAATTAATTATCTTTATTTCCCTCACCCACCTAGAGTTACTCCTAGAATCACTCCCAGGTGTCCCCAAAATCTCTTACAGGTTTTAATAACTTTCCTTTTTATTAAATTGCTTGTTCATTTTAAATTAGAAAGCTCTTAAATGGTGGATGCTTTACTAAGTTTGACCTTCCGCTTTTTCCCTTTAGTTCCCCTTTTTCCCTTTTTATGGTTACCTTTTTTCCTAGTTTCCTAAAATTTTAGATTTTCCCTCTTTCCCCTTTTTAATTAGAATTGAAAAAGGCAGGTGTGGAATTTTAACCCTTTTTCCCTTTTATCATTTAATTAGTATATTTTAAATTATCAAAAAGATAAAACAATTACTTCCAACAGATTTTTTTTTTTATGAACAATTTAAATTTCTTACTCCCTTCATGTTACAAGATTTTACGAAGATCCTAATTATTATTTAAGTTGTTTTTATTTTAATTATTATTATTATTATTTTATTTTATTTT
>SNQJ01S0110698.1:11662-40618 GCA_010110895.2 Picea sitchensis
CCACTTGTCTTAATCCAGATGAGTGTGAGCATATTTCTATTATTTTAATTAAAATCTCTTTTTTCACCTCATGAAAACCCCTCAAGCCCTACCCTCTCATTCTTTTCTCATTTCCTCCCTTTCCTTTTCTCTTCTCCTCCCTTTTCCTTTCTCCCTTAAGGTTTCAGTTTCATGGAGGAACCTCCATGAGGAAGGTAATGGATTCTCTCTTCCCTTCTCTTCTTTCCTTCCTCTTTTACTTTGATTGGCTAATTTTTATTATTGTTTTAATGCTGCAAATTTAAGGTTTCATGCGTGGAGGCTAAGGCTTCATGGAGGAACCTCCATGACAAAGGTAATGGCTTCTCCCTTCCCTTCTCTTCCTTCCTTACTCTTTTATTTATTTTTACTTTATTGATTTGTTAATGTTTATTGTTATTTTCTTGTTGAAGGTTCAAGGCTTCATGCATGGAGGATAGGATTTCATGGAGGAGCCTCCATAAGGAAGGTAGTGGATTCTCTATTCTCTTCTCCTCGTTCCTTCCTATTTTAATTTTCTTTTCCTTTCTTTATTTGCTAACGTTTATTGTTGTTTTGTTGTTGTGGGTTTGATCAAGAAAGAAGGAAAATGATGACAACTTGGGGGGTCTATTTAATGCGCAACTCTGATTCATGGATGTGGCCTAAGGAATCCCTTGCATTCTCGTAAGGAGATCTGAGTTCAAATCACGATAATCATCTATCTCTCATTATTTACTTTTCCTTTAGTATTAAACGTTGATATTTCTCTCATATTTATATTATTCACTTGTTTTCGTGCATAGGTTAGGCTAGTCTCAATTCATATTTATAATTTTGATGGTAAATTTTTGTTGGAATGTAGCTAAAGTAGATTCCTTTCATTTTGGAAAATGATCTAGGTTCAAATCCAATCATTCCCTTTCCATTTTCATTTTGTATTTTTTGTTTATGTAAATTTTAATTTGTAGTAGGTTAATCTAGTTTTAGTTCATATCTACACTTTTAATGGGAAATTTTTGTGGGAATGTAGCTCAAGTAGACCTATTTCCTTTTGGAAAGTGATTTGGCTTCAAATCCTAACATTCCCTTACCATTTTTCATTTCAGTTTTTCATTTTTTACCATATTTTTGTTTTTATTTCTGTAAATGTTAATTTGTAGACAATCGAAATTAAACCCAATTCTCAACCCAACAATAAATTTGGAACTATAGTCAACTTCTACACCAAGAAAATGCTTCAACTTCAAAAAACAAAAATAGTACAATTTGGTGCTAAACTCAATGCTATTGACATGTTTTGTTGCAGTGCTTGTATGATGAAGGGTACCTTATTCTTAAATAATAAAATGGGTTTCTTAATCTATTGCAATGTACATTGTTGTAAAATGTTACATTGTCGATTAAATATATCGATGATTTGCACTATTATAATGAAAAAAAGTGTGAATAGATATATATTCGTTTAAATGATACAATACATTAATATAATGATTATTTCCCAACACATTAATTAAAATTTAAAATCAATATTCTTATAAATAATTTGAATCTCTAATCAATGATTGAAATTTTATAAGAAAAATAAGACGTTGCATTTGGAGACTTGCAAAGGTATTAAATAACACATATGTAATTTAGACACTAAAACATGTTGTTGCATTGCATTCATTTGTATGGCCCAATATGTTTTATGCATGTTTATGCCTACCAAGGTTTTTACGCATTGGTGCACTATATTCATTGGTATACACTAGTGTCTTTTATTTAAATAAACACATTGATGCATGTTCAATATACAAGCACCAATATGCACATGATTATAGCACATACTGGTGTGCATTACATGTATGAACACACAACTACTAATAATTGTAATAAGCACATTGAGGCTCCTAGGTACAATATTCACACCATTCCCTATAATGATGCACTTATTTTCATTGTTATTATTACCACTACCAAGATTTTACGATGTGCAAGGATATATATGCACCAGAGATTAACCATATATACAACACCAATTCTTTATTATATAAAATAAGCATTGATGTGTATTAAATAGTGACACACCAGTGCACCTTAATATATGAAATGCATTGATGAGAAATCCTCCGAGAGCCCAATTTTTTTACTTATAATAAACTTCCACTAAAACCTATGCAAAAAAACCTCCACTATTGTTAGTATATGTTTTTTGGATATTTTTTTCCAATCTTGTAACACTAAAAGCCTTCACTAAGTCCTCTTCTAATTGGTGTTTTCCTTGAGGTGGTGATGCTCCTTATTTTTACCTTGAGGTGGTGATGGTGGATATTGAAAATAGAGGAGAGTAGACACTTTGATTCTATCAAATGTAGTGAAAATAGATATGTCACTTTTTGCATATCATCCCATAGAGAGTTTGTGTTCAAAATGGTTGCAGGGACCTCCTTGTTTCCATAGATATGAACATGCATCCTGCTAGTGCCATGCCCCCTCTTCATGTGCACCTCAACAATGCCAGTTGTAGGACTACCTTTGCCAATACTGAGGATAGGCACTCCTCCTCTACCACTACTGAAAATACCATGAAAGAAATATACCATTATGATTCCAAGGCAACCCAAAGGTGGATTTATTCATGAATGATTGTTGCAGATCTAAATATTCTCTAGTTTCTTCATTGAATCTAGGTATTTTATTACTTCAAAAATTATTTGTTTAAATATGTGGGCCATTAAATGGAATATTCGTCCAAGGGGTTAATTATTATTAAATGGTTTTCCCGAATGTGATAACTAATACACTTGCATAATAATTAGGATATATGTTTATAGTGAATATAGATGGTTTCCATGTACTACTCCAAGGTGCATGCAATTCATGTACTTATACACGTAACTACTTTTTCACACCATGTTTCAACACTTAAAATATTGCATGCAATTTTCACACCATATTGATTGTCAATCCATCCCCTATTGTGTTGGAAATCTATTACAAATATACCACTACTCATGAATGATAAATCCTCCCTTGAAAAATATAACATTGCACATGAATGACAAATCCTCCAACATTTTCTAAGATATTAGTACTTAGGCATACCTTCTATAAGCTAGCACGCTCACAACTATTCCATTTTGTGGGTTGGCACTTATGAAATCCAAGCTCGCATTGATGAAGTTCTCAACAAAAGGAAAAAGGTCTCTAGTGGTCCTTTTGAAGTAGTAATTAGAACTTTTGAATCAAGTACTGGGTTAGATGACAATCTAAATGTTGTTGTCTCAATACATGGTTTTGGGGCTCTAGATTTCAAATGCAATAAACACGAAATAACTGTAGAGGAGTCAAAGTTTGTTCACTTACTAAGTTGGAGTTTGACAAGATTAGTGTCTTATTTATGGAGGAAGAGGAAGAATACATCATCCAATAAATGGTTTATGCTTTGGTTATCTTGAATTTGAAAATTTTGGTGTCAAGTTTTGGAAGATGCGTAATTATTTAGATTGTTGAGAGCAAAAATCGATATAGTTCTTGAATATTTGAGGTATGAAACTTTTAGGTCTTATCTCAAAATTTAAGAATTTAGAAAATATTTCTATTTATTTAAAGGATTGAAAATGTTTGGCAGATATAGCTTCTAGATAAGCCAATCCTCATCAATAGCTATTTCTTGAGAAATCAAGAAGTTATTATCACTTTGTGATTATAGTTTGGGCTCTCGAATTGGTGTAATTCTTTAGATTGTTGAGGGAGGAATGGGGATAAATTACATATATAATAACAATGAAGATATGTCCTAATATTTAATAGTTGATGTGAAAGGAAAAGGAACATATCTAACAACTTACCTTTTTTCCAACAGAAAATTTCTCAATATATTTATATATGTTGTTCTCATAAAACATGTACATTGTTTTCTATTACAACCTTCTTCTTGAAAGTATGACTAAGTCCACCTAGTCATATCCTTGTCAGGTAAAGTAAAAAAAAAAAAAAAGACCTACCATGTAGTCTTACAAAGATGCTAATAGCATATTGCCAGCCTCAGCAAAATTTACCAAAACAGATTACAAAAAAAGGAGAGTCCATGGTGACAAATGAACAACACAGATAGGAAAATCCAACACTTCAATATATTGTGATGTCGACCCAGCTATACTATGCAAATCATAGATAGATTTGCATAGTTAGTGGGGGGCCCTCATGGCCATCCTGCCATTTGTTGTAGTGGATCCTTCCTTCCGGTATCAGTAAGGCGCGTTTTGATAGTGCATTTGCTTCCATATTGTCTTCCATGTAGATATGATCAAACTTAATATTGTTGAATAAAGGAATGAGATCCCTGATCTTATCCATCCAGCCCATAAGAGAAGTTACTTGTAAATTGTTGTTGAATTTTAGACAATCTATCACAATCTTTGAATCCCCCAGAACATGAAGGTGATTGATATTCAACCGGTGTGCTAAGGATAAGGAGGCCCATACCCCAAGAAGTTATGCCCTAGTGTTTGTGCCCATCCCACAGTTGAAATTCCACCTGTAAATTGTATTTCATGTGGTCTTTATGATTCCCCCTGCCCTACTAAGAATAACATTTTTTTTGTGCAACACCATCAAACCAAGAACTATATTCCAAAGTAATGCCTGGAGTCTTCTTGATCATGTTGAGCATTCTTTTTTGTATAGTTTGTCTGTTGGTAATGTTCACCATCCCTCTGATTTGGATGCTAACACCCTGTACAGTAGGGGAACATTTATCAAATATACACTTATTTCTTCCTAGCCATATGTACCAGCAGACGATTGATGGTAAAGTAGTGTATACTTTTTCCAGCGTCAACCAATTTTCAGAGCAATTGATTAAAGAATAACCTCCCCAAGTAGAAGCAAGACTAAAAACAATATGAAAATATTGCCAAATGTGTAGGGTAAATGGGAAGTTTGCAAATAAGTGTAAATTGGTCTCCTCGGCCCTGTAGAAGAGTGAAGAAATGCTCAGGCCTTCCCTTCCTCTTTTCTGTAATGAATCCCAGGTAGCAGAGTGAACAACTTACCTTTCCTTGATTCAGAAGAAACTATGTATATGATGGTAGTGTAGATTAGAAAAAAACTAAAGTAAAGATGAATTACTTATCTAATTAAATATTTTCATAATGGTAAAACAAGTCCAACCTTTAGAATATTTTAAGTATAAATTAGGCAAAAACTAAAGTAAAGATGAATTATTTACCTAATTAAATTTTGTCATACTGGTAAAACAAATCTAATTGAGAATATATACTATGGGTAAATTGATATAGTTCTTGAATATTTGAGGTATGAAACTTTTAGGTCTTATCTCAAAATTTAAGAATTTAGAAAAACTTTCTATTTATTTAAAGGATTGAAAATGTTTGACAAAGGCAGTTATAGCTTCTAGATAAGCCAATCCTCATCAATAGCTATTTCTTGAGAAATCAAGAAGTTATTATTACTTTGTGATTATAGTTTGGGCTCTCAAATTGGTGTAATTATTTATATTGTTGATGGAGGAATGTGATAAATTTCATATATAACAAGTGTTGTGTGGCAACGTAGTCCCTGCCAAACAACTTACAAGGTAAATTTTGGAAAATGGGGTTGAATTATAAATGATGGAAGTGTTTGGTGCAAAATGTATATCACAAAAGTGTTGTGTGCAACATGTATATCATAGAACAGGAGGGCATAAGAAGTTGATAGAAGGCCGCAGAGAGATAATTGGCTAAGTGTTGAAAGGAACTGTGGACGGTCGGGCTCATGATGTGACAATATAGGACCAATGGACGAGTTCAAAAAAATTCAGGTTCAAGTTTAAATATATTTATTTAAATTGTATTTATATTAATGTATCTTAATAGATAATTTGTGGTCCAAATGTAAACCATGTTCGAATATGTGGACGAATTGTATACCAAAGAAGTTTTGGGTGCAAGATGTATACATCGAAAGTATAGATGATGAAAGTTTTGGGTGAAAGATCTATAATAGCACCAGCCTGGGGGGTAAAGCACTGTTGATTGTATTTATATTAATGTATCTTAATAGATAATTTGTGGTCATGTATCTTAATAGATAATTTTTTGTCCAAATGTAAACCATGTTCGAATATGTGGACGGATTGTATAGCACAAAAGTTTTGGGTGCAAGATGTATATAACGGAAGTGTAGATGACACAAGTTTTGGGTGCAAGATCTATAATATCACCAACCCGGGGGGTAAATTGTTGTTGAATACATTTTTTGGTTGTTAATTCCAATAAGTGAACCTGTGCACTAATTTGTCACGAGTAGAAGCATAATATATATACAATTTTCCAGGCAGGGCCTTACGTCTCCCTAGGAACCCTTGTCACCCTATTTTGAAGCCCGTCTAACCTTTTTTCCTCTCTACTCTCTCTTTCTTGTTACTTAGCCCTTCTCTGAAATTGTCCCAATGCACACATTTGCGGATGGTCAGAGTCACGATATAAAAGAACGAGTCACATTTGCGCAAATGATGCCTAGCCACTTTTCAGATTGTGGATTCCCGGATAGGTGGGATCTATAACCGGGGTCGAATTGTAAATGACGCAAGTGTTTGGTGCTAAATGTATATCACTTAAGTGTTGTGTGCAACATGTATATCAGGGAACAGGGGGCATAATAAATCGATAGCGTGAAGTTGTGACGAATTGTAGAGTACGAAAGTTCTGGGTGAAACATGTATATCGCGCAGTTGTAGATGACATAAGTTTTGGGTGTAAGATTTATAATAGAACCAACTCGGGGATCGGTCAGACTCCCGTGAATTGTTGCTGAATACGTATATCATGGAACAGGGGACATAAAATTTCAATAGAGCTAAGTCGCGACCTCGCAGATAGATAATTGGCTAAGTGTTGAAAGGAACTGTGGTTGGTCAGGCTCATGATGTGACGATATAAGACCAATCAGCGAGTTTGAAAAAAGCCAGGTTCAAGTTTAAATATATTTATTTAATTTGTATTTATATTAATGTATCTTAATAGATTATTTGTGGTTGAAATGCAAACCATGTTCCAATATGTGGACGAATTGTAGACCACGAAAGTTTTGGGTGCAAGATGTATATGGCAAAACTATATATGGGGCAAGTTTTAGGTGCAAGATCTATAATAGTGCCAACCGCGACCCCACAGAGTGTTGAAAGGAAATGTGACTAGTCATGCTCATTATGTGACAATATAGGACCAATCGACGAGTTCGAAAAAAGTCAGGTTCCCTACCAAGCAGCTTAGAAGGTAAATTTTGGAAAATGGGGTCGAATTGTAAATGACGGAAGTGTTTGGTGCAAAATGGATGTCACGAAAGTATTTTGTGCAACATGTATGTCATGGAATAAGAGGGCATAAGAAATTGATAGAAGGCGTGACCCCACTGAGAGACAATTGGCTAAGTGTTGAAAGGAACTGTTATCGGTCAAGCTCATTATGTGACGATATAGGACTAATCAACGAGTTCAAAAAAAGCCAGGTTCAAGTTTAAATATATTTATTTAAATTGTATTTATATTAATGTATCTTAATAGATAATTTGTGGTCCAAATGTAAACCATGTTCGAATATGTGGATGAATTGTATACCACAAAAGTTTTGGGTGCAAGATTTATACGACGGAAGTGTAGATGACGCAAGTTTTGGGTGCAAGATCTATAATAGCGCCAACCCGGGGGTGGGTCAGGCTCTCGTGAATTGTTGTTGAATATATTTCTTTGGTTGTTAATGACAATAAGAGAACCTATGCACTGAGTTGTCACATGTAAAAGCATAATATATATACAATTTTCCAGGCATAGACTTACGTCTCCTCGGGAACCCTTGTCACCCTATTTTGAAGCCCGTCCGATTGTTTTCCCCTCTACTCTCTCTTTCTCGTTACTTAGCCCTTTTTTCGAAAATGTCCCAATGCACGCATTGGTGGACGCATCGGTTCAGATTTGTGCTCGTGATTTTATATCGTGACTCCGACCAACCACTAACCATTCGATGCCTAGCCACTTTTCAAACTGTGGATTCCTGGATAGGCGGGGTCTATAATCGGGGTCGAATTGTAAATGACACAAGTGTTTAGTGCTAAATGTATATAACTTAAGTGTTGTGTGCAACATGTATATCAAGGAACAGGGGGCATAAGAAATCGATAGCGTGAAGTCATGACAAATTGTAGAGTACAAAATTTCTAGGTGCAAGATGTATATCGCGCAATTGTAGATGACGAAAGTTTTGGGTGCAATATTTATAATAGCCCCAACCCGGGGATCGGTCGGACTCTCATAAATTGTTTTTGAATACGTATATCACATAACAAGGGGCATAAAAATTCGATAGTGCTAAGTCGCGACCCCGCGGAGAGATAATTGGATAAGTGTTGAAAGGAACTGCGGTCGGTCGGGCTTTAAATATATTTATTTAAATTGCATTTATATTAATGTATATTAATAGATTATTTGTTGTCGAAATACAAACCATGTTCCAATACGTGGATGAATTGTAGACCACGAAAGTTTTGGGTGCAAGATGTATATGGTGGAACTGTAGATGGCACCAGTTTTAGGTGCAAGATCTATAATAGCGCCAACCGCGACCCCACAGAGAGATAATTGGCTAAGTGTTGAAAGGAACCGCGGTTGGTCGGGCTCATGATGTGACGATATAGGACCAATCGATGAGTTCGAAAAAATTCAGGTTTGCTGCCAAGCAACTTACAAGGTAAATTTTGGAAAATGGGGTCGAATTGTAAATGATGGAAATGTTTGGTGCAAAATGTATATCACGGAAGTGTTGTGTGCACTGTGTTGTCACTAGTGAAAGAATAATGAATTTGAATTGCTCTGAGTTGTCACTAGAGATAGCAAAATGAATTTGAATTGAGGATGGCAGGAACACCCTCTTCGTGTTACACATTTTGCACTGAAATGTTCCGATAGATACAATTTGGCAGTTGGGGCCTTACGTCTCCTCGGGAACCCTTGCCACCCTATTTTGAAGCTCGTCCAATCGCTTTCCATGGGTATTTATGTGCCCTCCATCTCACATTTATTTAAAACTATACGCAATAAGTATATAACTTCTCGAGAAACATGCAGAAAAAATATTTTGAGCAAATGGGATATCTATCACAGATGTCAATATATTAACCCTTCTTTTCTGCCTTCTATACTTTATCTTTTATCACAAAATTGTTGGGTGAAAAATGTATATGACAGAAGTGTTGGTTACAAGATGTATATAACGAAACACGCAGGATAAGAATGTGATAGCGCTAAGTTGGGACGTCGCGGTGAGATATTTGGCCAAGTGTTGAAAGGGACTGTCGTCGGTCAGGTTCCTGATGTGAAGATATAGATGGAAATGAGGATTTGATAGTCCACTAACAGATCAACCTACGGACAATCTAGGAGCCCAAGAGAGTTAGGTTCAAGTTTAAAGGGATTTTGTTTATGTTTATTTAAAATGTATCCATATTAATGTATCTTACTAGATTATTTGTGGTCCAAATGTAAACCATGTTCGAATTTGAATGGTGTTTTGGGATCGATTTGTTTTGGTCAAACCTACAAGGAATAGAGAAAAAAAATATATGACTTTGCAGTTTGTATATCGAAGAATATTTTGAAATATAGGAAGCGGCGGTATATGCACAATATAGAACAAGAACATGTACAACGAAATGAGTTAATTTTACGAAGAAATACAAATTCCAAGTAACAACACCAGGTATTGAATACTAGCATAGAACAACCCCAAATATTTATAT
Source organism: Picea sitchensis (assembly GCA_010110895.2). Taxonomy (NCBI): domain Eukaryota; kingdom Viridiplantae; phylum Streptophyta; class Pinopsida; order Pinales; family Pinaceae; genus Picea; species Picea sitchensis. Next base: position 21,443 of record SNQJ01S0110698.1, read on the forward strand.
TTAGATTAACTGGGTCACAAAATACATTTGAGAATATTTCCCAAAAAAAGTTGTCTTCGAATTTGTAAAAAAAACTATAGTTCAGTACATATTCTGTGAAATAAAAATGTGTTTTCCAGAATGACTCTGATTGGGACTGTCGCAGACTATAAAGAAAAGATGTACAAGAATGAAGTTTTTTAGAAAGAAGAAAGTCAGTGATGGAAAACAACAAAACCTGGCAAGAAGAAAGAGAAAATTGTCAGATCTGGGTTAAAGCTTTGTTAGAATAAGTGGATGAAGACAGAAGAATGTAATCAGTATCAACTTACTATGATGGTGTCCCATGCCTTGTCATTTGTTCACTGATTTTATTTTATGGATTTCCTCGGCTTTGACTTTCAATGGTAATCTGGTCGACAACCTTTTTTAATCATTCTTCGATGTAGCTCCTCATGGGCGCCACGTTCATTTCATGCCAGATTTTTATATTGAAGAATTCACTTTCCAAGTCCCTTAGATCAATAGACAAGTTGTGCAATGCTTCTTGAATATTTTTGTTTCTAATTGCATAACCGACTAGCCAAGTTTTCACGTCATCTTCACCATATTCAAGAATGCCATAGAAATTTTCAAATGACAGTCTTTTATAGATATGAAATTGATCATCAAATGCTTTCTTGGTTAAGAACAATGAGTTTAATATCAATTTCGGGTCCTAGACTTCATTGGTGCTGGTAGCTAGATCTATCTCAATTAACTTCTTGAATAGTTTGTCTCTTTTAGATATGGTCTGGCTACATTCTTGAACGATACCAATCAGGTTCTTTACCTTTTCTTTCCAGCATGCATTTAGCTGGTCAATTCGGTCCAGGGGAGGGAGATCCTCCTATCTTCATCTGAATTCTGTCATACCGATAACTTTAACACCAAATGGTAAAACTGCACCAAGATAAAAACCTTGCTCGTTCTTGAGATCTGCTTGCAGATACTCATGAAAATCATGCGCTCTTGTTCCAAAAGAGACCATACTCTTTGATATCTCCCAAGATTTTTTTATTAATTCCATTCTTTTGTTTATATTATTTTCCACATAGCCTCAGGCCGATGTGAGAAGGCTTGATGATCCTTTTATCTTTGGCGCAAGTGAGGTGGACGCGACCATTTCCAAAGGAGTAGAAAATAGTGGAAGAGGCATTAGAGTTGCCTCCAATTCTTTGATTCATGTCTTTAACATGAGGTTTTCCATTTCAAGTCTGCTAATAGAGTTGTCTAGAGCATATCTAGTTTCTCAGTGCATCTTGGATATCTGGGAAGGGCACATGTTGCATAGGTTGAAATCTGAATGAGATGTCCCTTTCTTATTCTTTACATCTTTGTTTTCAATAATCAATTTTTTTGATTCACTGTCAAAAACAACGCTCTCGAATGAAAAAGACACTTCTTCATCCAATGTATCTATGCCAATTATTTATATCCCAGGGTTGTGAGGAGTATTTCTCTCTAGGGGATCGTCATCAGGGTACATTTTTTCAATGTCAATTTCTAGTTCCATATCTTCGAGGGATAGATCATAGATATCGATTTCTCCCCTCAGGCCCTCCTATTCTTGGACTATTGTTTTCTGTTTTTTTCCCACGAGAAGCTTGTGACACATTTCAATTTTGTCGGAGGGAGGGTTCTTATCTCCTCCTCTGCTTGAAGAACTATGTGTGACTTTGTTACTTGGGTAAGCCGTTGGAGTACTGCTACGAGATGTTGTGGTCTTGGTTGTGGCGGTCAGGGATTGGGAACTTTTTTCACCCGTGTATTTTCGATTATGCTTGTGTGAATCATTGGTACTAGTACAGAGTCCATTCATGATAGTGTAAGTGGAAGAACTATTGAAGTGGTTCCTGACCATGAAATCCCAGACTTTCCAAGGCATAGAGATGAATTATCCTTTCCATTTTTCATATATGTGACATGGAAGGTAGAAAGGATTTTGTTTAGACCCAAAAATCCTTATAACATTATAGTTCTCCATTTCTTCTACTGTTCCCTTCCTACCCAGGAAGATTGCCGGCTGGCCAGAAAACCAGGGAAAATACTTTCCAAATATCAATGCTTTAAAAACTGAAACAAAATAATTAAAGAACTTATAAAATTGTTGGCAAGCGTCGTGTCTCCATAATTTCTGGCATGAGAATGTTACTGGATCAAATTCGGAGTTCAACTTCCTACAAATAGATAGTCCAGGAAATGGATGGAAATTCAGCAGGGCGAAAATTAAGTAAGATGGCATAAATAATTTCTCATGCCTCCTGTATTGCAATAACTGGGAAGAGATTTGAATGAAAATCACCTTGAAACAATGGAAGATGGTTTGTTGCTTGACCGTAAAATATAAAATATACAGAATCATCCGAGAGATTCCAGTTGCACTTTCTTTTCTCCTTGTCCTCGTGAAAATCCATGCAATTTGCCGAAAAAGGTTTTTACAAGAACTAACCTATAATATGGCCATGTCCTGGGGAGCGGGCGCTGGGTCCTGTAATAACTTATACAAGAGGTCTAATTCATTTCCATGCTTCTTTAATAAATGTTTGCAATTCTTGCCCTTGAAATTAGACGTTGGGTCGGGAAGCGTTAACATCTTTCAAAATAAGTTAGGTGATAGGGAGATTTGGAAATGGTCACCCATATGGACAATCCGCTGGTTCATAATATAGTTCTCGGCGCAACACGTGACCAAGTTCTTAAAGTAAAAACAAATCGAGGATACAATGTGGCATTGCAATTTCAGATGTCAAGATAAATTTCACCTGGGCATAAGTGGACAAGTAGTAGCCATAAGCTATGGACCATTGAAAATGTTGGTCCTTGTGCCCAAAAATATTCAGGGTATCTTCACAGACATGTTGTCGAGATGCAACCATAAGGTGATAAAAACCTTCCTTTTCTCCTCATTGTATTTAAAATGGATGCTGCAACATCATAATATAATCTCCGATAAATCCTGGTTCAATGTGTTTTAATGGCAGATGTCCTCGAACTTTTTGCCTTTTAATGCCGCTATTTTCAAAGATAATAAAAGTGTCATCAATTTGCATTGGGAAAGTGTGTGAAGATGGCAGGGAAATCGAGAAACTATTGAAAAGCGGGGAAAACATTGAAAGTTGTGTAATATACCTGGTTCTTGACAAAAGCAGGTTCAAGTCAAAAGATAATTTGTTTATATTTACTTAAACAATTTTCATATTATTTTATTTTATTATTGTTCTCTGTGGACCAAATGCAAACTATGTTCAAATTGGAATGGTGGAGAAACATTTTCATATGCAAGCAAAGCCTCAAATATGAAAACCTATAAGGTACAAAAATTATGTGCACAATACTAAAGAACAACATCATGTGAACACCTTTGTAGATGACAACAATCCAACACAATATTGAATTATTGCTATGATGACGTCTTAAAAAAACCAAAACAATCATTATTTTTTTGCGAATTCAAGATTGACAGAGGAAACTAATCAGATTCCATAATATTCTCCCATAAATGCATTTTAATGGCAGATTACCTCGAGCTTTCCGCTTATTAATGCCAATCTTTTCAAACATTTGTGGTGAGCTATCACCAGTAAAATCATAATTAATGTGTATTGGGAAGGGGTGAACGTGGCCAACATGGAGGAGAATTAAAGATGCTTTGGTACTTTTTTGAACCTGGAAGTCCGTGGTGGAATTGTAGATCACCCAAGTTTTGGATGACAGATGTATACTCGGAACATAGGGAATGAGAGTTTGATAACGCTTACCTGGGAACCCGCGGCCATAAAATTGGTTAAGGAAACGAAAGCACTTGGTCGTACTCGTGATGTCAAGATATAGATGGATATACAATTTGTGAGTTCGATAAAGAGTGAGGCTTGCGACTTCGAGGAGTCCGAGGTCGAATTGTAGATAACCGGATTTTTGAATGCAGGATGTATATTCAAACACAGGGCATGAGAGTTCGATAATGCATTGGGGGGGAACTCCCAGCCATAAAATTGGCCAACTGTTCAAACGATCTGGGAAAATTATCAACAGATGCTTTGAAATATCAATAGATGCTGGGAAAATTAAGTCGCAAGCTTCGAGTCTAGGGTTAAATTTTAGATCACCGAATTTTCAGGCGCAAGATGTATACCGCACACACAGGGAATGAGAGTTCGATGGCACCTACGCAGTAACCCGTGGCCATAAAATTTGTGAACGATCAAAACGAGCGACGGTTAGTCGAACTCATGATGTAAAGATACAGATGGACATGGAATCTACCACTCCACCATCCTGGGAACCCACAAACATAGACATGGGACTAAGTATAGAATCAGAAATGGATAATAGAGGGAAAGAAAAAAAGGGAGAACGACTAAGTATAGAAGAGGAAAAAGAAAGGGAGGTAAGACTTGTATGGGAAAAATATCAACAAATGATTTGAAATATCAACAGATGTTGGGAAAAATAAGTTGCAAGCTTCGAGCCGAGGGTCAAATTGTAGATCACCAAAGTTTCAGGTGTAAGATGTATACCGTGCACACGAGGCATGAGAGTTCGATGGCACCTACGCAGGAACCCGCGACCATAAAATTAACGAACTAAGAAAATGAACGACGGTCGGTTGGACTCGTGATGTAAAGATATAGATGGACATGGAATCCGCGACTCCGCCATCCTAGGAACACGTGAGCATAGACATGGGACTAAGTATAGAATCATAAATGGATACTAGAGGGGAAGAAAAAAAGGGAGAATGGATAAGTATAGAAGAGGAAAAAGAAAGGGAGGTAAGAAACGTATGGGAAAAATATCAACAGATGCTGGGAAAAATAAGTCACAAGCTTCGAGTCCTGGGTCGAATTGTAGATCATTGAAGTTTCAGGCGCAAGATGTATTCCGCGCACACGGGGCATGTTTGTTCGATGGCGCCTATGTAGGAACCCACGGCCATAAAATTCATGAACTATGAAAACGAACAACGATCGGTCAGACTCGTGATGTAAAGATATAGATGGGCATGGAATCTGTGACTCTGCCATCCTAGGAACCCACGAGAATAGACACGGTACTAAGTATAGAATCAAAAATTGGTAATAGAGGAGAATAAAAAAAGGGAGAACAGTTAAGTATAGAAGAAGAAAAAGAAAGGGAGGTAAGAATTGTATGCCTCACAGTACAGAGAATACAATCGAAATGAAAGAAAATTGTTACGTAGGAACACATGAAAAGAAAAGATGGAGTACAATTTTATTTATTTCAAGATAGAAGCACATAAAATATAATTGACACGAAGACAAGTTAATGTACAGGAAGACATGGAGTATCCAAGGAGGAAAAAAAACAGAGCTGCAAACCAGTTCAACAAATACAGACAGAGTAAACGAAAAACTATTGGATATGAAACACGGGTAGAAATACGCACCTTTGCATGGATTCTTCTACATTTCTGGTTAGGAGTTCTTTGTGGTGTCTAGTTTTCCTATTTGTTTCTATGAACAAAAGCACAAAACAAAACAGACATGAACATAAGTTCACATGTAAAGAAAAAAACAAGTACTATGTACATAGGCTAAATAAAATAGAGTAAGAGGAATAATGTTAGAAGAATGTACCTGTTTTTTTTTTGTTTTTTTTTAGTTCATTCAAGTTTGTGCGTATATATATATATATATATATACATATAATTTATTTTGCAAAAAAAAATTGTGACCAAAATCAGTTACAAACCAGGGAAAACTAAGAAGTTGGATATCTTGATTTTCTGCAACAACATAGACATATATGTTTTGTCTGCAATATGCCTGATGTATATTTCATAATTCAAGTGCAACACCAACTGTATGGTGACCAGATCAGTATGTGTACAAATCAGAGAAAACTAAGAAGTTGGATAATTTGGTTTTCTGCAACAAACTACACATATATGCTTTGAAACATAGAAATATGACTTTGCAATATGTTTGATGTATATCTCATAATTCAAGTGAAATACCAATTGTATCGTGATCAGACCAGTATGTGTCTAAGATAAAGATGTTGTATTGATGAATGGGCACATTTGACCATACATGGTCAATAAGCGCATTTTGTACATGGCTTGTGTTGTTCAAAAGAAAACGGAGACTGTATTTGCACATGTAGTTTTCCAATTCTTTTGTTCTGGCATTATTTTGTAGCATGTCAATATTGAAGTCTCCTAGAAGCACAATGGTTTCGTTCAAATGCAAATGGTCTAATGCATTGTAAAGAACATTTAGTATGTTGGAGAATGTTGCATGGGGAGCAACATACATATTCAGTATTGCAATTTCTGTTCCATGGAAAAATATTTTTGCAAGCACCATCTCAACATTCTTTTCTTCAAAATGTATATGCTCCAAAATTGGTATATGTTTTTTCACCAATATCATCACCCCATGTGTAATGTAACTTGATATGCAATTGTGATTTGGAAATTGTTTGTTTTGCATGCATAATGCCATGTATGTTTCCTGGAAGCACAAAATATCAAATTGCATTGTATCATAGTCATTGAGTATATCCTCCATGCGTGCATGTAAGTTGTGTGTGTTAAGCGAGAGAATTGATACAAATGAGTTTGTTTGTATGAATTGGTAATCATAACGTAGATGCCATTTTGCGGTAGTCCTGAGGTGTTCCATTTCAATATCAACTTTATGTTTGACTTTGAAATTATCTTTTGTAAGAGGACTTAGTAAATACAAGAAGTCTATGCTTTTGACACAGGACAATGTTGTGTATACAAGTCCATGTATTCGAATTCCAACAGGCTGAAATGCAACACTATCAAGTGTTATCCATTGCGATCTGTGGACTATACGTGCACATGCAAGTTTAATTGGAAATTGTTTTTGAATCTTCAGTCGACCTGTCTTTGCTGATGTCGATACTGGCTTTGATATTCGCAAAATAGGTGTCAAATTGCTTGAAGTGTTTGAATTATATAGATAAGCAAACTTGCTTTCTTGTCGCTTGCCTATATGCGGTTCATGGAACTTAATCCAAAGGACATCAAGTTTTTTTTGTTTTGGTATAGCCTTTGAGTATTCCATCTGCACCATTGACCAAGACATCCTGTGAATCATAGTTGCAGGCATATATTTCAACCAACATTTCTAATTTCAGGACAAGCTGCAAAGGTAAAGTGGTTGTATATTCATGATGTGGCACATTTCCATGGTTTTATTCTTCCAGGTCAATTGAATTGATGATGATATCATCACCAGACATGAGGGATAGCATGTATGTGTTATGCATTGCAACATCCTTAATTGTGTAGAACAGGTAAGGGAAGGTTGGGTCTGTTGGTGCAGGTCACAAGCACCTTGAATTGATATATGTTAAGTCATCACGTGTTTGGTTGTTTGTCCACATTTTATTCAGAATTGCAATAAATGTTTCATCTGTCTGACGCATTGTAGTATGCAATTCAAAGCATCTAATATTGTCTCTCCAAAAGTCATGCGTCATTGTTTTCATGTTAATCGTGGGTTGTTCAAATATCAAAGAATCTTGGATCGGTCGTGCCTGGTAAAGATTGCCACAGAATATGATGTCAATGTTTCCAAAGTATTTTGTGTGCACATGTTTTATGCTTCTTAGTCAGTTGTCAATGGAATACAAGAAGCAAATTCCAATCAAATATGCCTTATCTATAAAGACAATTTGGAGTTCGTCATAAATCTTAGACAAGGTATCTAACATTTCCTTGCTAAGTGGAAGAAACTGTGGCTTGTTAAAAGGCATTAAAAATGCAGAGTGGACCGTTGTTTCACCTGCATTATATGCAACTTTTCCTGTGAATGCAACTATTAGGCCCTTTGGTTTCATAGGATTAGAGGAATTTTTTGAATCATAGATTCATATAATCATTTGGAACAGTGCTTTCGCTGTGAATGTATTGCATGTTCCTGCTCCACGTGTAAGGAACAATTGCACATGAGTGTCCATGTTCAAGCGTTTTTTAAGTGCAATGTCCTTTAGAATTTTTTGTTGTTCTCGATTCAACAGACGTCTTATTTAGTGGTATTCATTATTTTCAATAAGGAAAGGATGTTTTGTGACTTGAAAACCAAGATTGATACGTTTTTCAAAGCCACCTGCTCGAGGACGAGGCAAATCTGCTTGCAAGTCATAGGACTCGCAGGGAGTTCTGGTTGTTTTTCGGTTTGTGAACGTCTCATCAAGTTTGTCAGGGTTTTTTGTTTCATTAACTACAATTTCTAGATCACCCCATGTTGGATTAACATTGTAACTAAATATACCTTCATTGATTTGCACTAAAGTCTCAGAGGCAATATACGCAACTTCCCATGTAGGGAAGTTATGTTTTAATGTCCCTTCATTTTCATCGAACGGAACGTATAACAGTGGTTTTTCTCTACAATAGTTTTCATAGTTAGAATTTTTATTGTATTTGACAAACCGTATCACAGAGGGTTTTTTTCTTTTTGATATGGGCGCACCATTTTTTTTGTAATGCGATGCAAATTCTGCTAAGAAGATATGCTTAATAGGAGATGGGAGTTGGAGGTAATAATCAATAATAAAGTGACATAGCACGTCTTCTGAATTTCCAGGCTCTTGTTCTAGCAAACATGGTGGTTTAAGAACAAATGTGCATTTATCAAGTGAATATGTGTTTATGAAGACACATTTTCTTGAACTACAATTGAGGGGAAGGGAAAGTGCAATGTGGACTGCTTGCTTAACAAATATTTGTCGAAGATTAAGCAATGTATTTCCAAGCGTAAGTATCATTTGTATGGCATCAATATGACTTCTTTCATGTTCTTTGTGGATTCTCTGAATGCACTTGTCATAAATTTTCCAACCTTTGTCATATACGAGGTACAGTACGATGTTGCAGCATATGCATTGAGGACGTACTGTGCATCTGTATTTGCATTCCACATAACTATCATGTCCTTGGAGAAACTATTGTTCCAGATATGAGAAATTGTTCATTTAAGGAAAACTGTTGGTTGTTTAAGAATACATTGTATGGCTTGGATGTACTCATCTTCTGTTAAATTTATCTCTCTCAAGAAGTCATCGAAGCTCATCAACTCATAAAAATCTCGTTGTTCTAGAAATGCAAACAAGGATTTATATTTCTCAACGACAACATTGTCCTCTAAACTAAGTGGCTCTATGATTCTTGTTGCTCTCATTGGCAGCATGGGGAAGTTGTATCTGCAATGTGAGTTTTTTCGTTTTCTACAACTTTTTGTATGATAATGTCTATGAAATTTGGAAAGTTGTGGATCCAAATGATCTGTGTTGCATGTTATGTATTTGTCCACAAACTGCTCGATCTGTGAATTGTTGTCAGCTCCATAGGCCGGTGCACCCTCTATCCACAAGAGTGTGTGGCCATGTTCATTCCCCCTATTCTAGAATTCAGTCACAAAAAAGTAGTCCGATATTTTTTCGAAAAACATTTCATCATGGCATATCAATTGTCTCAAAGCATTTATTCTATGGCTATAGTAGCGAGTACATGTCAAGGGGCCTTTTCTTATGAGGTAGTCAATGTCATTATTTTCCAGTATATCGGTTTGTTTTTTACGTTTCATGTTCTTATGAAATTCATATACCATAGCCACCATTGGATCCCAACAATGCTCTGCACTTGTAAATGTGATGAAAAATGTTGGTAGGCCCACTTGTCGGATCATTGCAAAAATAGTTTTCTTGTTTTGTTGCAAATAGTCAGGAGAGATGCGAATGTTTTTGAAATCTATGTATCCAATATCAGATTTCATGATTTTTTCTAGGTTTACTTTGTACTTCGCATCCTTGGCCAACAAATTTCTTCCTTGTAACTGGCATTTTCTTATTCGGACCCACATGCAAGACAACACTTTCTCTATTATTATGCACATTTTTTTGAAAAACAAATTTGTTATGTGACAAGAGAAGTCACTACTTGAATGTAGCATCTCCCATCGAACTATTTTATGGTAATTGAATCATTCTGTAATGTTAGTGGGACGTGGATCTCCATAGAAGAGTGTTGGGAAGTTCATTTCCTAAGCAAATTTGTACTTGAATATTCCAAGTGGACGTTGCCCCTCAGCAGGTGCAATTTTGACAATCTTGTCTTGCAAGTCATGAATGCACTATGAATCAATGAATCCATGCACCAATGTCTCAGCAGGTGTTTCATTCTTCGATTCATCACTTGTATCAAATTCACTAGCAATTTTGAGAGTCTGTGTAGAGATTTCATCCTCTTCTCCAAGAACAATGTTCCAGTTCTCATTTATACAAATGTTTTGTGCTTTATACAGGGCCCTGGAACATAATTCTTTTATTGCTTTCATAACAACATGCACACGTACGTTTCCTTCCTGATACACATTTTTGTATTGCAAGCGTCTTTTGAGAGCCACAACAATTGTCATTGTATCACTAATGAATTGTGGCAAGGAATTTTGCACAACATCTAGTTGAACAGGCACATTAATAATTGATCATGTTAAGCCCATATCGAGTCGCTTATAGCCCCAGGGCCTGATTTGTGCAAATGCAATTTGTAGAGACACAAGTATCTCTTCAAGTTACATAAGTGCACTTACATCTGGTAGTGGTGTATTACATCTTATTTGGTCAGGGGTTGCAAATTGCGGCATTTTTCCATTTTCAAGCGACAGTTTGCATGGAAGACAAATTTTGTCACTGGAAAATGTTTTATCATGTACTGTCAAGCGAAGGTATTCTGCTTCCAAATTAGGCATGAAAGACTTATTGTTTTTTGCGAAATTCAATTGATCACAAATTGCACATGCAATGGAAGGAGTGTATTTGATTTGTTTCATGTAGGTATGTCTTATATCTTTCTTCTGTAGGGAAGTATGGGTAGAAAGTGTTTGTTGGTTTTCATTGGTAGTAGTGCACGATGTTTCTTCTAGCACAAAAAATGTGATTTTTTCCTCTCAGACAGTTTCATGACTATTGTGGGATATGCGACTGTACCTGTTTCTGTTGTGTTGTGAACAAACAATTTTTTTTAGATTGTGATATGCCAGTTTCTCTCTAGAAGGAAGCGTAGCAATGTATTTTTTCTCTCGTGTATGACTTTTTCAAGTTGTGATAACTTAGTCTATGTTTCTTGTTCAAGGCCAGGATGACCTCATGGAAGCTAGGATGAATTTCACTCTGATTAAATAGCATGCAACACTTATGCACATTCAATGTGGTTTCATTGGCATTGACACTGGACCCTGCACCGACATTATTTCCTATACTACCAATGTTTTTTTTTTTCTCTCACGTATGAACTTTTTCAAGTTGTGATAACTTAGCCTACGTTTTTTGTTTAAGCCATGTATGACCTCATCACAACTAGGCCGAATTCCATGCATGACCTTTTTCAAGTTGTGATAACTTAGTCTATGTTTTTTGTTTAAGCGTCGTATGGCCTTATCGCAATTGGGAGGAGTTTCATTCTCATTAAAAAGCATGCCATGCGTATGCAGATTCGATTGATTTGGGTGGCATGGACATTGGACCCTGAACCAATGATATGTCCAAGCAAAGTTTGATAATGGATATGTGTCATATATGTTTTCAACAAGAGGATGTCAATTGTTCAATCGTAATTTTAATCAATAGACCAGGAATGGGCAGTTCCATCTGGCAGGGCCGACCATGCCTGGATATTTACTCTTAATATGATAGATAGCCATTGCAAACAGAATCTGCTACCCTCCACATTTCCTTTTCCATATGACAGTGCCATGTTTACAAGGTATTCTTGCCAACTTCCAATTGTCGACATATTTTCTAGGAGATATGGGGAAAGGTGTTGATGCAAGCAGCTAAAAGCCTGTTGGTTTCCGCCTATAATTGCATTAGAAAAGGACTGTACAGTGTAAAGCCACAACGAATGCACATCGAACTCTGTTGCTACCAAACAACAAATTGCATCGAACAGACTATCTCCACAACTAGATACAAAAGTTGTTGCTATCTGCAAACCATGGAAGTATATGCGATGCATAATCTGTTTCCACTGCGATTCAATGTCTTTACAAATGCGAGACAAGTAAATATTAGGTCCTCCAAGATTGCATATGGACAATTTTCTATACAATACTGGTTCATAATGACCACTGACAGGATTGGCATCATGGAACAATATGCAATATGGATTGTTAGATGCAATTTTGTTGAATAGTAGATATATTGTTTTTCTTGTCAATGACCATATTCCAATTGATATATTGAGCCACTTAGACAACCACCATATACAAAATGTATCTCCCCAAAGTCCCCTCTCATGTGCAGGTAGAATTCCATCATACGTAGTTGCATCATGTATTCCATGCAACTGCCGAAGAAAATCAGATGCCAATTCGTATTCATACGACTCCAGTGCCTCAGCGTCGCCATTTTTTAAACATCCCAAGAAATAATCTATCAATCCATTGTGCAGGTCGGTTGAGGAATAACGGAAATGCAGTAGAACCTAAAATGCATCGAAAAGGCAATCTCCTTCAGTATACAAGAATGCATCCAATCTAAAAATCCCATTGTTATGCAACACCTCGTCGATGTTGTCATGTATAATGGAGTCTGTATATATTTCATACGACTCAACATATATTACTTGTTTCATCCCTTAAACTGTGATTTTCTAGTTGTTTCCTAGCTATGTCCAGTTTGTATGAAAACAGAGCAAAGGGGAAAAAAAGATAAAATGAAAAAAAAAAGACAAATAAAAAACTACAAGCATGAAGCTGCGTACCAATCCTGGTATGTATCATTCAAACTTCCTCTTGTCAAATTCAACCCCCCCGAGTCGCCACAGCAGATGAAAAGAAAACAAACCTACACTGAGCAATGAACCAAACAGAAGAAACAACGCAAATAAATAACACTATAAATTTGTTGAGCACAAAGACCGATGTGAACCTATTCATGGTGTGCATCATACAAGCTTCTCAGAGGTAGAAGATGTTCTGAAAAATAGAAAGGTCAAGACAAAGGCAATAGGTGGATGAATTTTTTGACCCGAAGAATAAAAACATTCCCTATCACTACACCCCGACAGATGGTCCCCCCTTGTGATAGCTCTGAATTCGTTTTCTAAAACCCTTTGCATCGCAAGGTGCAAAACACCAAGTAGAAAAAAGGAACAACAACGAAATGATGGCAGGGAAACTTACCCGTCAATGAGGGATGACAATAGCACAACCCCAAAAACTTGCAAACCGCAACAACAGGTCCAACATCTTGCAAAGTTGAAGAACAACAAGCCAGTGAACAACCACAAAGAGGTCCAACTGCAACTGCAGGACCTCAACTTTGCAAAGTTGAATCAAACAACAACAAGCAACATGGAAAGAAAAAACGAACAAGCATCAACCACTGAACCAGTGATATCGACGGAGAACAATATTGCACAATTTCGCTGCAAACAACATAAAAAAATGGAACGAAACTGTATTGTAACACATCTATACAATAAACATTTAAGGCTGCAAGACCTATTAGGTAAACACTTAAGACTGTCAGAACCATCGAAGAGCGTCTCTCTGTGCAAACATTTAATAAAGAATGCAGTGTGTTAGGCATGTTTACGTATGCAACAATGACAAAGACTCTCAAAGTACGCAACAATAAAGAAAAATCACACATAGTAATAGTAAAAAAATAAAAATAATAATAATAACAATAGTTTGAATAGTGGGGACTATGCTAAAAATAAAATTTGATCGAGATGACAAAGTAATATGAAAACTCACTATTTATGTGCAATAAGACCTCAAATCTATTAGTACAAACTTTGGATATCTAAACATTTCAATCCGAATAGTACAAATTAAGAAAAGCATCATACATGATAAAACTTTGGATATGGCAACATATAATTCATTGGGAATAGCAAAGCTGACAATAAGACCTCAAATCTGTCATCCAATCAGATCATGACATATATGGGTTTTTTCAATATATAAAAAATAATGTTTTTACTTATCTAGTTCAAACATTACAAAGTATGCAAAAATTTGTAGTCAAACCACAAACTAATATGAAGTCAATGAATTATCGATCGCTATAGTCCCTCTACACCTTCGGCAGGGACTAATAACAATGAAGATATGTCTTAATATTTAATAGTTGATATGAAAGGAAAAGGGACATATCTAACCACTTACCTTTCCTTTCCTTGACTCAGAAAAAACTATGTATATGATGGTAGTGTAGATTAGGCAAAAACTAAAGTAAAGATGAATTACTTATCTAATTAAATTTTTTCATAATGGTAAAACAAATCCAACTTTTAAAATATTTTAAAATTTTAAATATAAATTAAGCAAAAACTAAAGTAAAGATGAATTATTTACCTAATTAAATTTTGTCATATTGGTAAAACCAATCTAATTGAGAATATATACTATGGGTAGATGAAATTTTTTGTGAGGTTAAAAAGACAAGTCCAAAAAGAAGTTCAGGTTATGGTTTGAATACCTTTGAACTATTATAAAAGCATTGTTGAATCAATCTTAATTTGTATTATTGTTCAAAATGCTAGTGAAAAAACAAATGAGTGAACAAAAAAATTGGGTTTGAATTTTGAAAATAAAATCCTAAGACTATGTTCAAAGATGTCAAGATAAAAGTACTAATTGTAACAAATCAAAAGATTATTTTTTAGAAGTACTAATTGTAACAAATCAAAAGATTATTTTTTAGAAGTACTAATTGTAACAAATCAAACAAATCAAAATATTATTTTTTAAAAGTACTAATTGTAACAAATCAAACAAATCAAAAGATTATTTTTTAAATATTTCTCAAATAAAAAAAGTTCACGATATCGATGCTTACTTATAGTAAGTGCCTTTAACTTCATACTAGATTTCACTTAGAAGTTTAACTTTTATTTTCTTCCAAAACTTGCTTCTAATTAAAGTAATCCTAATAAACTTGCGAATGTAGATTATGATTAAAATCCAATTGTTCATGCACATTTGACTTTTAGTTTCTTCTTAAACTTGCTTATAATTAAGTTAGTCTTAATAACTTGAATTTGAATGTAGATTATGAATAAATCTAGTGGTTCATGTAATTAAAAGAAAGGGAACCATAGATTCTTCGAGGAATGCCCTTAGGGTTTGTGTTGATTGCAACGGGACCACAAAATTAAACATTCCCGAGAATATTTCCCAATGCCATCTATAATTATTTAACTCGTGTTTTAACATCATATTCGTGAACTCATGGAAAAATTATATTTGCATGTTGCATAGGCTACAATAAGAAATGTAACACATGCTAGAATATATATGTAACATATGAGGAGCACCTTTCCCTTTTTGCAAGTATGTGTAGTAAGTAAGTAATTAAGTGATAGGGTTTTGGAGGCGGGAAGTCGAGTTTCGAAATGCTAGAGGCGGGAAGACATGTTGCAGGTTTCATGGTGATTGTGGTGCCAGAAGAGTTTTGGGAGCGATGACCTTGAATGGAAGCCACCTTGTAGTGAGGTGGTTTAACTAAGTTTTTGTTCTTTCCACTAATCTGGCACTGCCACTAACTGCTTCCACTGACATGCTTCCTCGATGATCACCATAACCAAGCCCTCGTAACTAGCAACGTTTGTTCTTAGTTGTTACTGGAGCAGAGAGCCAACAAGTCGGTTTCTGACTACGGCTTTGACGACATTGTCACTTCTATTTATTTACATCTACCCAAATCCTGGGGCGACTTAACGTCGACGAGACTACACTGCAGCTTGACTTAATTGTTTACGAAGGTGGAGGCTTTAATGGTTTCCAATTGTTTATCTAATGGAGTGTGAGGTCAGCACACTGGGTGCAGCTGACGAGGAGCTCTGGGAGAGGTTGGGTTTATTCTCCTCGGTTGATGCGATCAGTGGGATTAAAGATAGTGGTCGCCACACTGTCGAGAGATTTATTGCTACATTTAATGCGGAGGACTTAACTCATGTTCTTCCTAACGATCTTCTTCCATTTCATCGGCCTGTTAATCTTCCAGAGCCTAGTAACGTGCAAGCTTGTGCAGATATTCCAGGAGAGATTTATGGGGATTTCTGGTTTGCAAATAAGGCACAGGGGATAGGAAGGTCGACGAGGGGGTTTACGGTGATAGCACAACCAAACTCTGGCGAAGCTCCTATAAGTGATGGTATAAAAGAAAAGAGGTGTCATGTTAAGCGCTCATCGAAGGTGTGGAGGCCTAAAAGGATGAAGCGTAAATTGGTCTTATGCATGGACATAGGATTAGAAGAATCCTGCAACTTGGTGTTTTGCGCCTTAGTTGGGAGGTTGTCTTATAGATCTTGATGTTTAATTCCACTTGAGGAGTGGGTGCTTAGAAACTGGGAACCTTTGCTTGGTTACACCCCTGAGGTGCTTTCGTTGTCGAGAGGGTGGATGGGTTTTGTTTTTAAGTGTCCAAAGGACTCTGAATTGATCCTACAAAGGTTCTGGGGTTACGACGGAGGGAGCATGATGTTGAAAAGGTGGCGCTTAAGTTTTAACCTGGTGACAAAATATTTCAGTTTCCGACATATTTGGGTGCTCCTTCCGGGCCTCCCATTACATATGTGGAATTTTAAAGCTCTGGAGGCGGTTTGGAACTCCATAGGATGTTTTATAAAAGTTGATGAAACAACATTACGGTCACCGGATAAAAGAATGGCCAAGGTGCTTGTTGAAGTGGACGTTCATGATGGGCTTCTGGAAGTTCTAGAGATTGAATGGAGGGGTCTTTTGTTTGTCCAGAGGTTGGACTATTTGGGACTACCTTTCCACTGCATTGTTTGTAGACGTACCGATCACTTGAGGAAGGAATGCCCAAACATCTTCGGCTCTCTGGTTGAAGAATATTTAGCTGATGAATTTCCAGGCGACAGTGTCACTCCATTGGAGGATGCACAAGACCCAGTGGATTATCTAGGGCTGAGCTCTGAAGAGAGTCATGTTGTGCCAGATCATACTTTTGTTGGTAAGTTAAAATACTACTACCCCAAGCTGTATTTTTCTTTATCTGCATGGGAGCATGAACATTTAAATAGTATTCTCTTCCCTGAACAATCTCTACGGTTGGTTTTAGAAAAAGGTAAGACTAAGGAAATAGAACCTGAGAATACAATTTCGGTCAGGGATAGAATCCCGATTTCTAGTGAGATTTCACCTACATGTGGGGAGGTTTCTATTGCAAACAATGTTATTTTGAATGGGGATGACTCTTTTACTGCTCCGGGTTATAGAGAATCAAGCCTCTTTGATTCTACACTGGACATAATGCTTACAGATTTAGTTCCTACTCTTAATCGGGATTTAAGCCCTATCCCGATTCCTACTTTTTTCGGCAAAAATCTTGTGGATAGACCTTTAGTTAGAGGGGATTCTAAGGGTTCTCAGGGGAAAGGGTCTCTCAATTATTCTGACCCTGCGTGGTCAAGGGGTTTGGGGTATGAAATGTCACCAGTCAAAACAAGGAGTGCCCGCAAAAAGGTGGGGATTAGTAGTTCTACATCTGATACTCTTCTTTTTACAAACACTGAACAAGGGGCACTTAGAGGCATGAAATCCCTGGCAAAGGATAAATCATGATCCTCCTCTCCCTTAATATCAGAGGGGTAGGAGGACCCCTGAAATTGGCCTCCCTTCGTAGACTTTTATCAAAAACTACTTCAAATATAATTTTCCTACAAGAAACAATGGTGGTTGCAGAAAAGACAATAAACTTTATGAATAAGCTCAGACCCGACTGGATGATGTGTGCAGTAAGTGATGTGGGGACTTCTGGAGGTCTTATGGCTTCTTGGGATCTAATTTTTTATGTTTTATAACCGGTTCTAAGCAGTGGTGGTAGTTTTTTGTTAGGAACAAATTTAATGGATAACAGGAAGATATCTCTCCTGAATGTATATGGGCCCTATCAAGATCACAAATATTTCTAGGAAACAGTGGATGGTAAAGGCTTATTAGCACATAAGGATATGATTATAGTGGGTGATATGAACTTCACAACTTCTACAAAGGAAGTTTGGGGGCAATCAACTATGGTAGACTCTTTGGCGGGTTTTTTTAAATATCTATTTATAAAAAACAATTTAGTGGGCGTTGACCTTGTTGAGGTGGTTCCTACATGGCGAAATGGTAGGTCTGGTGTGGATGGTATTGCAAAATGACTAGATCGAATCTACGTGGTGGAGGACCTCGTCACATCTACTTTGAGTTATAGGACATGGGTGGAATATCCCTACATGTCTGATCATGCTCCAATTTTTCTTCAGTTGGGTGATGGGATTCCGAGGATTGCTTATCCATTCAAGTTAAATCCAGTCTGGCTTAGAGAAGATTCCTTCGCTGTGATGGTTCGGGATGTATGAAATTACTTGTAGTTTCAACAATTTACTGGAGCCCAAAGGAGACGAGTAGGGAAACTCTCCCTTTTAAAAGCTCGGGTTAAATCGTGGTCTAAGGAGAAGCGCCTACAAGATCATATAGAATTGGGTAAGATTGAAGAGGCGCTTACTAATTTTTATATCTAGAAGACACATGGTTTACATTCTGATGTTTCTGATCAGTCTATGTATACTCTTGAGGAAAATAGAAATAAATTACTGTTGGTTGAGGAAGAAAGGTGGCATCAAAAGAGCAGGGTGATATGGATTAAATGTGGTGATAAAAATACAAAGTTTTTCCATCGCTTCGCAAGCTATAGGAGAAATAAAAAATACATTTGGGAGATAAAGGATGATTTAGGGGGGTCCACACAGGTCAGGTGGCCATTAAGGAAGAAGCAAATAAGTTCTACAAATCCTTCTTTAGAGATACAGGTCAGAACAACTTTGGGGATCAGATCAACTCTATCAGGTTGTTTCCAAATTTTGTGAGTGAGGAAGAGGTTCATTTTCTAGAAATGGCTTGTACGAAGGATGAAATCTTTGAGGTTCTTAGGGGATTTGCAAAGGACAAAAGTCCAGGTCCGGATGGATGGAATGTAGATTTTTTCTTAAACTTCATCGAGTTGGTTGGACAGGATTTGATAGATATGGTTGAGGAAACAAGAATCAGAGGGGAGGTTATCAAATCGATCAACTCAACATTTTTGGCATTGATTCCCAAAGTTAATAGTCCCTCTTCCTTCAACGATTTTCATCCA
>SNQJ01S0110699.1:4790-28956 GCA_010110895.2 Picea sitchensis
GGATGTTATAGAATATTTTTCCTCTTTTCTTATTCTCTTAAATCCCACTGCTAGATTCTCTCCTAAGCTCTGGAACAAGTACAATGCTAAACAATGGAACCCTTTGTCCTCCTAGTAGCCCAATATTTAGAATAGCATGATAGTCGTCTAGGGTTAGGTTTGTTTAATGTATCTACCCTCAAATAGTGTTGGGTTTTAGACTTTCTAGAATCTTTTTCAAATTACACATGTGGCTAGTCTCACATGTGTGAATAATGGGGGCTGAATGGCATCCACTCAACACCATGATGGTCAACAAGAAAAGTCAACTTGTGAGAGACATAACTTCCACATATGAGATCCAATTGAAGTAATTTTAACAATGTTGGAAAGGTCTTGGTGTGTAGAACAATGTCAAGGGGCTGGGGGGTTTGATTGGAAATTTTTGACCCCCCAAAATGCCATTTTATGCCTCAAATAGGTTTGGAAGTTTCCAAACCCCAAATCTCCAAACTAGGACCTGCCATTAAAATTTGGCTTACAAGCCAATTCATTCAATTTTTCCACCTAGAAAGAACCTAGATATAGGACCAATTATAAAATGATCCAATTAAGAGAAACCCATAATAAAATAACTTGTCTTTTACAATGAAACACAATCCCAACACATTAAACCTAGGTTCACAACACCAACATTTAACATCCTCATGAAAGTAACAATAATTTACACAATCAAAAACCACTTTAATAAGGGGATATAAGGATTCAGGGTTATGATCAACCAAAACTCTAAAAAGGTTATGATAATAAGAAAAAATTGTGTCCCCAAAGGACCCAACTTTGAAATCAACAATTCACTATTGCAAAGGTTCCCTGTAGCAAAATGTTGAATCTTTCCACAAGTTCCACCACCCAATTTCCTTAGTTTCTCTAAAGTTTTTTGAGAGATCAGAGAAGGGAAGGATGGGTGGAGTGCTAGGGTCAAAACAAGCCAAATACATGTGACATGAGAATATCAATTCACTTGACTCCTTGCTAACATAGGATATTATTGAAAGGAAAATATATCTAGAGAAGAAATGAAGAAAAATATTTTCTAATTCTAACCAAGATAGTTACCAAACGACTAGGAATATGAGTAAACCAAACAATAATACACAAACACTTGTTCCGTATCCCACCCATTATCCCTTTGTGAATGTATTGGAGCACAAAGTGGCATTCAATAACCATGAATGAAGAATTTCCTCACATGAAGAAGAGGACATTAAGTGTCATTGGATCTCCCATCCCAAGACTTTTCCAACTCAAAATCAATTGTTGAATCATGGAGATATTAATTGAACTTGACGTCCACTTAATCCAAGACTTAGGGAATGATCAGATGATTTTGAACCCCATTTTTAACCAAAGCTCCAAACCTAAGCCCTATCGCATGCTTTGCCCATAAGTGTTCTTCTTCATTCAAATCCCACTTAATATGGAAAAAGGAGACTCTAACAGAGGAGATAAGATTTCACTTGATTCTACAGATGATGGTTTTTAACTTGTATCCTTTAGGAGTGGATTTTCCAATCATTTATTTGATGATAATAATTGAGTCCCCAAATATTGATAGAGCTCCAATATTTGCTTCCTTAGCTATATATAGACTGAACAATAGAGCATAAACCTCAACCAAGTTATTGGATAAATTACCTAAGCCCTAGGCATAAGAAATTATTGAAGTTCCTCTAGGATCATGGAGACTCCCACCCCTAGCTCCTACCACCCCCTTTTTTATATTATTAAGGAAGTTTTGGCCTCCACTTCCAATTCACATGGGTGGTGCATTTCATGACTAATTCTTGAAACCAATAACAATTTTTCTTATCCTTACTATCATAATGGTGTCCAAGCAAGCTTTAGTGTCATATTTTTTACTAAATGGAAAACTCTACCACGTAAACTAATTCATTGTGTTGTCTTTTGGGATATTTTATTAATTTATTAGACCTACTATAACTAAATATTTGATTGGTTTATTAAGTCAAACATTATACCATTTATTAGGGATTTGTTTAGTTGATAACTAAAGATTATCAAAATTGAATTCTCCCTTCCTCCAAATTTTCTTTCAATTGGTTGGAAACGTAACATAACAATTCAAATTTGAAAGAAACACTTTTAAGTTTTCCTTTAATTGATTGGGCACATAAAATCATTGTAAATCCATCTTAATTGTGGATATATTATATGTCGAGAGGGATAAAATCTCTCCAAATACAAACCTTTTTTTGAATTTTTTACACTTTAAAAGGGATTCTATCTCAAAAGATTTGATCCCTGTCAAATCCATGTCAAGCATGGAACTCGAATTACACATCTCCTTCATACTAAGAAACACATCATATAAATGTTTTAACCATGATTTTTTTTTTTGCTTTCAATTATTTTCTCATGGTTAAACATTTTCCATAAAAAGTAATTAAAGGGTAAACAAATTATAAAGTTTAAGAAACTTATGTGGTGTGATAGGATTGTCGAATGATACATTTTTGACTCTATTTTGATCATCTATAAGTCTAATAAAGCCAATTTTGATCCTCATACATAACACTTTCCACCTTTATTTATCATGTGAAATAAAGCACGAGAAACCCTCTGAGGACTTCCCCACATTTTGTGGATGGTAAATGGGGTAAACTGTCAGCCATGATTATGGGGCATTGCCTCAAGGGAATCACGAGAGTTGAACTTGTGACCAACAAAAAGCATGAAAAATCACGTCTGGATCTATACCTATTGAGCTAACCCTAGGGTATTCATAACACTTTGCATCTATCCTAGCCACCAATTGTATAAAGGTAAATATGGACTGCATTTTTCATATTTTCAAGTTTATATTATAAAATTAGGGTAGATGTAATATCCCTAAGGACGATCCCCGGTTGTATTATGAATTGTAAACATGTTTTCTAGGATGGTGAGATGAACAATTATAAGTTATTGGCTTATGTGTTTATTAGGCTGAAGAGCCTAGGTGCCAAAGGCCAGGAGCCTATTTTTGTACATGTAACTATTCATATCAGTAATATAAAAACATCATTACGTGTAGACCGACCACGAAGAAAGAGTGATGGGGGACTAAGATTCCACTAAGATGGGTAAGGGAGAGGGGACTAAGAGGTTGGAAAGAGGGGCTAAGCTTAAGGACTTAAGTCCAAGAGAATAATAATTTTTTATTATTCCAAAAACTGATTAGACGAATATGTTTTTATCCTAAGTTCTTTTGGGAGGATGGGTGACTTCCAAATGGAAAGGAACGTGCTTCATAGGCGACATGTATCGGCTTAGGCACGTGCAATTTTAGTTGGGAAAGTCATCTTGTTGGGGGGTTCTCTTCCCATTCTTCAATCCTCACCTAACTCGTTTTGGCCTCAGTTGTTGACCTCTTCATCTTCACGCACCTCTGAAACCGCTAACTAGGGAAGCCGACCTGGGTTTTCTTGTGAAGCCCAACATATGTGCACTTGCCAAAACCTAGTTGTACTCTGCCTTACCAAATTTTTGGTTGTTTCCATTCCCTGAGCTATATTGAACCTTTTTAGTTGTCCTCACCTTGCTGGAACTGAGTTGAAGATTGGTTGAAGAGGCGGGTTGTCAGGCCCATGGTTGAAGAGGCAGGTTGTCAGGCCTATGAGAAACTCTCTCCATATGAGAGAGTTTGTTGGGAAGTGATTTTATCCTAGAGAGAGTCCAGCACCAGCTATGGAGCTCTGAGAATTCCTAATCCGGCTTGTTGTCGATACCTTTAAAGGGGAAGTGCAGTAGCCGATGGACTGTGGAACAGTGAAGGTGCATATTCCTGGGGTGGAACAGGCATGTGGGGAATGAGAGTTTGTAAGTAGTGGGAATAAGAAGGATCCTGGGGAGAATCCTTCTAGTTGCACTCTATAGTTTCCTATAACCTCAACCTAGCCTAGGATTCCCTTGCCCTGGGTGGAACTTAGTCCCAGCTTGGGGGTGACCCACTGCTGAGCGCGATGAGAAGCGTGGTCTAAGGTTGGGAGGTTCGTGGAAGGTCTGCACACAGTTGGTGTACTTCAATTGAAATATGAGTATCTATTCCTATGATCATTTACATGTTGTGTATATGTACATGTGTTATAATTGATGAATATTGCCTGTATATGTTGTTATATTATGGGTTTCGCCTGTGAAATACTACACGTATGATTTTATTGTTATTTCCTCATTAATCTATATATGAATATAATACGTTGTCTATTTAGGTTTATATTTATATGCATATGCCAATTGTCATTTCTATGAGTAGCATGCACCAGCATGGGCGGTCGAGATGTGACAAATTGGTATCAAAGCTAGTTGAGCTAAGTGAAAGTGTGTGAGTAGTGGCATTGCCCGACCTGTTGGTGGTCGGGGATGTTACAAAATAGTATCAAATCCAAGGTTCAAGCACTGAGCCCGGATGGGCCGGATAAGTGGTAATTGGAACCAAGGTTTCAGATGGTAAATAGTGTAATAAGGAACCAATTTCAAACCTTAGAACATTCATGAGTGCCAAGAGGTTTCCTTGGCCATGTTATGAAGCTCAGGAGGTATAGCGGTACTATAAAACCACAACAGACGTGGTGTTGGGTCGTAAAGTAATGTTGGTCATAGGATCTATTCAAGAGAATGAGGACAATTCACGAACATGATATCTGGAGCAGGTGCAGGATAGTTAACCTGGAAGCCCTTCAGACTTCGCGACTTCAGTGAAGTTAGGTGCAAAAATAAGAGAGGGGCCGAAGCCTGAAGCTTCGAAGTCCCGTAGGAGATCTACACCGTAGATCTGGGGATAAACCTTACATTTGGATCAAGCCAAGTTAAAAAGGTAATACGCAGTGGTGAGGGGAGAAATCCCCCGAAGCTCTGAAGTCCGGAGTTCATCTGGACCGTTCGTCAAGAGGGACACATATCAACAGATGGGCTTGTTCAGGATTTCGACATTTAGGAGAATTAGTGTGTGCAGAGGCGAGAACTCCCGAAGTTTGAAGCTCCAAAGCCCAAAGAGTCGAAGTGGTGAGTCATGATGACGTTACCTGGAGGTGACGTGGACCTCCCCTATACCTGCCACGTGCCCCCACCTGGAATGTTGTCTGTTGTACTATGTGGGACCTGGTTTACATAACGTAGTTAAAGGTCTATATACGACGGGCCCACACTGTCGTTGATTAAGATACATAAAGATTGATGGAAAGGAGGCATTGTGGGGACACAAATTGCACAAGATTTAATTTCCCAGGGTGGTCCCGCCATCCAAACCATGATTTTACCAGGGGGGATACGTGTCAGCGTCGGAGGAATTGTGGGATGAAAGGTGGGTTACTCCAAACCACAGATGCATTCCCCGCAATTTGAAAAGCGTTAAGTGATGTGAATATTCGATATCTTAGTTCAATCACGGAAGCCGTGGGTCCCAATGGATGCATGCCCCCAGTTGTGAAGTCTGGAGACTTGACACTCCGGAAGGATGGTTCATAGGGCATGAAAGGAAGAACCTTCTGAAGTTTCGTAAGCCGAAGTGACATGACAGAATGACGTCACCAAAGGTGACATGGAAGTGTTCGGAGATTAACAGTTCGGGGTGTTGGGGGTGGGGGGTGCGAATGTGAAATCCTCATAAGTCTCAGAACTTAGATGCATGAGGTTCCATAGTGAGTGTCAGTCGTTGGATGATGGGTAGATGTGGACTGTTGATCCACCCTACTTCGCGAGTTCGGTAATCTGAAACTCTGAGAGATTTGTTGGGATGTCCTTTGAAAACTTCTGAAGCCGGAGGCCCGAAATCCCAAATAAGAGCCTATCAACCTAGCGCTTTGACACAACCCATGGTCACGTAGGTTGGGGGCTAAGAGAAAGGGGCTAGTGCTTGAAAATTATTACAAAACAGAGAAGAGCTCAAAAATAAAATGGAATTTGAAATTTTTCTCTGAATCAGATTGGTTTATGAATACTGTGGAATTTATTAAGGACCGATGGCCTGAAAAATTTTGGTTGACTACAAATTGTGTTTTCAGAGTTAACAATTGTCAGAACCAAACCAAATTGCTGCAGAGTGTAGAAAATGGAGGAGGCACGAAATGCTTTCAGTTCAGAGAATGAAGCTAAAGGAATGGATTTCCATTTGGGAGTTGAAGGATCAAACTCCAATGGGCATGGAGAAGAGATACATAAGGAGGGAAACATGATGAGAATCATTGAAATATTTCATAAAGATGCCCAGACTCACTGAGAAAATAACAAAAATTTCATGAAATCCAGGGAACAACAGAGAGAATTCAACATAAAGTTGATACAAAGCCTGAAAAGGATAGAAAAGAAATTGGATAAGGGGAGTGACTCCAGTAAATTAGTAAGTCACAGGTCTCATGATGAAAGGATGAAATCAAGGAGTGTTGGCCGACATCATCATCACTCCCAAGGGAAATCTAAGAGGAGGGAACACAATCTTTCAATCCCATCTCCTATCAGAAAGCATAGGAGATCTGGAGTGGATGAACTGAAGGGAGAAATGAACAAGATTAAACCTCCTACATTTGATGGAGAGCACCAGAAGGAGGAATATGATGAGACATGGCCTCTTGGCATGAGGAAATATTTCCAACCACAAAATTATTCATCTCATGCAGAAGGAAGAATTGCAATTTATCAACTGAAAGGAAAGGCATCCATGTGGTAGCATCAACTTGTGTAGGTGAAACACATTAAAGAGAAAAATTTTACTTGGAAGGAATTAAAGAAGTATTTTGAAAAGAAATACTTAACTAAGAGATACTATGACATAAATTTGAAAGAGTTCTTTGAACTCAAGTTGGGTAGTATGTCCATTGATGAATATGAGCGAAGGATTTTAGAACTATTGAAGTATGTCCCTTTCATCAAAGATAAGACTGTCAAAATTCAAAGGTATCTGATTGGAATGCCACCTTCCATAGGTGAAAATATCCAGTATGATGATCCTAAAACTATGGAAGAAACTATAAGGAGAGAAAAATGCTTATATGAGCAGCAAAGACAAAATCCCACTTTTCGGAAGGCTTAGGATGACAAGAAGAAGTTCAAGAAAGAGCAGAGGCAGAAGGGAAACAAACCTCCCTTTTTTAGAAACAGTCCACAAGGACAACCATATTTTAGAGAGCATAGAATGGCTGAAGTAGGGGTACAAAGGCCAAGGCAAACGCCCATTCAATGTTGTGGCTGCCAGGAAAACCACAAGTACAGAGATTGTCCCCACAAAAATGGAAAAGTGAGAGTTGTCCACAATGTTCAGCAAGCAGAAATAGTGGAGGACATGGGAAGTAGAATACCAATGACCTATGCATCCCTGGAGAACAAGCAAGATGAATTTCAATCACACATGATTGAAGTTGAAGGTATGATCAATAACCATACCTTTACTATTTTAATTGATTTAGGGGCTAGTCATAGTTATATAGATCCTAGAATGGTGGAAAGTTTTCATTTGGAAAGAAGCAAGCATGGAAAATATTGGTTAGTGCAGCTGGATACAAGATCCAAGAGAAAGGTTGTTGAGTTGGTTAAGTCCTGTCCAGTGGACATGAATGGACTGAGCACAAGGGATGAATTTAACATCTTACCTTTAGGATCCTATGACTGTCTAATTGGGATGGATTGGTTGGACCAACACCATGCCATATTAGACTTTCATAGTAAGGCATTCACTTTCCTAGATGAGGAAGGAAACCCAAGAAAAGTGTAGGGAATCCCAAGGGCAATTACTGTCAGAGAAATCTCAGCAATGCAGCTGAAGAAGTGTTACAAGAAGGGCTGCCAAATATTTGCATCTCATATGGAAGAAGCACCTGAGGATATGGTGTCAAATATTGAATACCATGCAGTATTAAAAGAGTTTTAATATGTATTCCAGGAGGTACCCGGACTACCCCCGAAGAGAGATATTGATTTCTCTATAAACCTGATTCCTGGAGCAACTCTAGTGTCAAAACACTCCTTATAGAATGAGTACACCAGATCTGAAAGAACTGCAATTGCAGTTTAAAAAACTTTTGAAGAAGGGGTATATAAGCCCAAGTGTGTGAACTTGGGGTTCCCCAATCCTGTTTGTGAAGAATAAATACGTGACATTAATATTGTGCATTGATTTCAGACAGTTGAACAAAGTGACTATTAAGAACAAGTATCCTTTGCCAAGGATTGATGATCTCTTTGATCATTTGAAGGATGCCAAGATATTTTCAAAAATAGATCTCAGGTCAGGGTGACACCATGTAAGGATAAAGGATGAAGACATCAACAAGACCGGCTTTAGAACAAGGTATGGTCATTATGAATTCACAGTGGTGCCATTTGGGTTATTAAATGCACCCGTTGTTTTCATGTTCCTAATGAATGGTGTATTCAGGGAATATCTAGACAAGTTTGTCATAGTATTTTTGGATGACATCCTAGTGTATTCCAGGTCAGAGGAAGAGAATGAACATCATATGAAGATGGTGTTGCAGGTGCTAAGAGAGCACCAACTATATGCCAAATTGAGCATGTTCTCAGTTTATCAAAAGCAGATCCATTACTTGGGGCATATCATTTCAAAGGATGGGATAGTCATGGATCCTGAGAAGATAGAAGCCATCAGAGAATGTCCAACGCCTAAGAATGTGACAGATGTCATATCCTTTATGGGTCTATCTAGCTATTACAGAAGGTTCATTGTAGGGTTCTCAAGGCTAGATCACCCCATCACTTCCTTGCAAAGGAAGGAGAAGAAATTTCAATGGATAGAAGAATGTGAGAGAAGCTTCCAGCAATTGAAGCAACTGTTAACCAATGCTCCAATCATGAGGATTGTAGATCCGAATGAAGATTTTTTAGTGTGTACATATGCATGCAAAGAAGGATTGGGTGGAATCCTTAGTCATAATGGGTTTGTGGTATGTTATGAATCCAGAAAGTTGAAGGATAATGAAAAGAACTGTGCAATTCATGATTTGGAGTTGGCAGCCATAGTGCACACCCTGAAGAAATGGAGGCACTACCTCATGGGAAGGAGGTTTGAACTGAGGACAGGCCATAACGGTCTAAAGTATTTATTTGATCAACCAACATTGAATGCTAGCTAGAGTAGATGGTTGGAATTCCTTTGTGAGTACGAATTTGATATCAAGCATATCAAAGGAAAGGAGAACAAAGTGGTTGATGCACTCAGAAGGAGACTGCATGAACTACATGCTATGACAATTAACATGTATCGAACTAATATTAAAGGAAGAATCTCAGAATATACAAATTCAGATTTGTAGTACATGGAATTGGTGGCAAAGCTACAATAAGGTAAGATGCTACAGAAAGTGGAAGATTATAAATTGGAAGCTAAAGGAACACTCCTGTACAAAAATAGAATCTATGTACCTAATTTCCAGGAATTGAGAATTATGATCTTGAAAGAAATGCATAATGTGCCTTACGTTGGGCACCCTGGATATCAAAAAACAATGGCAGCAGTCAAAAGCCATTACTTTTGGCCAGGCATGAAGAAGGAAATTGTAGAATACATCACTAGATGTATGGAGTGTCAGAAGGTCAAAGATGAACATAGGAACCCAACAGGGTTGCTACATCCTTTACCCATTCCTGAGTGGAAGTGGGAAGTAGTGACAATGGATTTCATCATAGGATTGCCCAGAACCGGCAAGCAACATGAGTCCATCATGGTGGTGGTGGATAAGCTTACAAAAGCTTCCCATTTTATTCCATTGAAAACTACAAACAAGACAACTAATGTTGTTGATATCTATGTGAAGGAAGTAGCACGATTGCACGATATTCCCAAGACAATTGTGTTTGACAAAGACCCGAAATTCACCTCAAAATTTTGGAAAGGGTTATTCAAAGGGTTCGAAACGAATCTGAACTTCAACACAGCCTATCATCCAGAGTCTGATGGGTAGACAGAGAGGATGAATCAAGTGATAGAAGATATGATAAGGATGTATGTGATGGATAAACAATCTAAATGGAAAGACAACATACACTTGGTAGAATTTTCCTACAACAATGGGTATCAAGCATCACCGAAGATGAGCCCATTTGAAGCAATTTATGGAAGAAAGTGCAACACCCCAGTAAGATGGGATAAACAAGCTGATAGGGAAATGGTTGGGCCAGATTTTCTCAAGGAAATGGAAGAACAAATGCTGAAGATTAAGCATAATTTGAAAGTTTCCCAAGATAGGAAGAAAAGTTATGCTGATAAGAACAGAACCCACATGGAGTTTAAAGTGGGTGATCATGTTTTCTTGAAAGTGAAAGCCAATAGAAGTTCCCTGAAACTGGGAAACTGTTCCAAATTGGCAACCAAATATTTTGGCCCATTTGAAATCCTAGAAAGGATTGGACCAGTTGCATACATGCTTGCATTGTCTGCATACATGCTTGCATTGTCTGCATCCATGATTGTACATAATGTGTTTCATGTTTCATTTCTTAATAAATATATACCTGATGCTAATCATGTTATTGATTGGAATGTGATGCAGCCCCCCCTACTTCCCCGTAGGGCTGCGTGACCTCCCGAACATGGATCTACGATTCTTGAGTCAAGTGACTCTTTGAAACCTTGGTGGTTTCCTTCTATGACTATACATAGGACCCTTCGGCTTCTTGTTGCAATTTTACTGGCACCCAAAACCTTCCCTTTCACTCTCCTATGAAATCTCAAAGTGTCGGGCGTTAGCTCCTTTTCCTGATAAGACCTCTTGATGTGACTTTGGTGATGACCATGCGATTGCGGACACGGCTACAAGTGGTTTGAAGTCAAACTGCTTTTGGGCCCACAATGCTCCTCCAACCTCCATGTGTCCTCCTGACGAACCTATGGTTTCGATTGTGGCCCGCCCTCAATATTTTAAACTCTGCACTAGTCATGTCCCTGCAATACTACAGCATCGTCGATCTTGTGATCTTGACGATACCGTCTGAATTGACAGTTCAAACCTGGGCCTTTCAAATCTATGAACCATCTTCTCCCTCAAAATAAATTGGTGTGATCTCTTCGTAGTTTCAGAATTCGGGGTTTTGAAATATCATACCCAACTCTCTTTCGTACTACAATTCCCTGGAGTTGACGATCTGTGGACACCTGTCCCGTCAACCAACAATGTTGATCACTTCGGAACTCTGGGCTCCAGAGTTCTCAAACTTCAACTCTTTCCTTATTTGGATTCTATCCAAAGTCTCTAATCCACTGATGTGTGACCTCCTAGGATCAATTACTGTGATCCCTTCGCGTCTCTGCACTTCAGACTTTTCAACTCTCAACTTTTCTCTCCCCGCAAAGTATGCATATTTCTGCCACGTGTCATCTTAATCAAATTATTGAGGATTACTTCATGACTTTATCTAGAGTGCATGGATCTATTCCACGTATCTCCTAGATCTGAAGACTCTAAATCACTTTGAGTCTTCAGGGTCGACAGTCTCATTTCTTAATAGAAACTCCACAACAACTTTACCTGGATCTTGTGATCTACTGCCAAGTGGCCACTTATAGATCGACGATTCTCAACTCTTCTACTCTTCGGAGTTTGGGTGTTTCAACACTTCAACTTCCACCTTTCTCTAGATCTTTCGACCTGTCAACACGTATCCTCCTAGATCTAATGGTCCAAATACGCTCCGGCTCTCCGACTCTCCGTGCTTCGGGTGTTTCAAGTTTCAAACTTACCTCCTTCCAGACTCACGGTATCTGATGTCTCTGACCCACTCTAGTGATCCAAGGCTTGAAATATTTCCCGAACAATCTGACGGCTCAGATCTTTTCCTGCAATCATACGACTGTGATTCTACTTCAGGTTTTCGGCTCTTCAGGCTTTGGAAATCTCAGTTCTCAACTCTGGTGAGGTTTCTCTCTCCTCTGTGTGTGAAGCACTAAGGCTCGTGCACCTTACCCTGATCAGACGGTTGTTAATCCATTATGCTATGATCCAATGACCATTGTTTCTCCTCTCTCCTAAGATTTTGATTCCTGTGTGACATAGAAGATTTTCCAAGTCTTCAAAGGCTTCAAACCTTTGCTCCTCCTATGGGTCTGACTCTTGGATCTCGTTAACACTTATGAAAAGTGTTATCCCTTATGAGATTTATCCTTAAGTGGATTTCAATTTCCCACGCACACCTTGCATTATCAGGATTTTGATAACTCAGTTCGAAGGATTTCTTGAAAAGAAATTCTTCTCTCCCACCTGGCGTTCTCTATTCTAGGTTCTTCAACGCTTGGTCGCTTCTCGACGTTGTGCACACCTTGCACCTGGTGATCTAAGTTTCCTTTTTTTCTCTCTAAACTTCTATGAGTCACTCTGAGACTCAGTTGGCACATTCCTTGCGTTTGAGATGCACACCTTGCATACGAGTTTTAGAGGAGAAACAATTGAAACTCATCCAATTTCGTCACGAACTCATACAGTCAATCTCTCGAACAATCATAAATGAACGAAATGAAATAAATCACATACATAGAATATAACATTCATTCATCCATACATCAAATAAACACAGTCCAATGATTTGGAACAATTTTGTCTATTCTATTCATTCATGAAAACAAATTACATAGTGTTTCTTCTACTCTACTATGTTCTAATGATCCCTCTGATCTCTTACAATACTCATACATTTTGATCTATTACAATGCAACAATAAATTATCTAGATACCGGCTCCATGAGCTCTCATCGTTATATCTGTAACCTATCCTATTCAAACTCTTAATGGTTACCTAATCTGTCCTATTACAATAACTAATAGTTATTTCTAGATAAGAGTCAACACTCTATATCTACAACCCCTTACAGTCCTTCATGACTTTACAAACACGACATATTTAAAAATGCTTCTTTCAAAAATATCTCAACAACTCGATTTAATTATAAGTTAATTTATGATGTGAACTATGTCATGCTAATATGTCGTTCCTTTGCTTCCACGCTTACATTTTTACTTTGAAGGCGATGCTCCTTCATCAGAATGTGATTCAGGTGGAGCAAGAAGGCATCTTGTAGGTGCATCCGGTGTGCATATTGGACCAGAAGATAAAACCGCTTCAGAATCGATCCATAGGGCTTGTAAAGGTCCATAGGACCTGGTATGGTACTCAGAATGTGACATGGGAGCATGAGGATGCTAAGAGGGCAGAATACCCACATTTTTTTGAAGATTTTGAAAATCTTGTTGATGTTGTGTAAATAAGTTGCACTGAGGACAGTGCAAAAATAAGGGGAGTGGATTGTAATATCCCTAAGGACGAGCCCCAGATGTATTATGAATTGTAAACATGTTTTGTAGGCTGATGAGCCGAGAAATTATAAGCTATGGGCTTATGTGTTTATTAGGCCAAAGAGCCTAGGTGCCAAAGGCCAGGAGCCTTTTTTTTGTACATGTAACTATTCATATCAGTAATATAAAAACATCATTGCATGTAAACCGGACACAAAGAAAGAGTGATGGGGGACTAATCTTCCACTAGGATGGGTAAGGGAGAGGGGGCTAAGAGGTTGGAAAGAGGGGCTAAGCTTAAGGGCTTAAGTCCAAGAGAATAATAATTTATTATTATTACAAAAACTGATTAGACGGATATGTTTTTATCCTAAGTTCTTTTGGGAGGACGGGTGACTTCCAAATGGAAAGGAACATGCTTCATGGGTGACATGTGTCGGCTCAAGCACATGCAATTTTAGCTGGGAAATTTATCTTGTTGGGGGGTTCACTTCCCATTCTTCGATCCTCGCCTAACTAGTTTTGGCCTCGATTATCGACCTCTACATCTTCGCGCACATATGAAACCGCTAACTGGGGAAGCAAACCTATTTTTTCTTTTGAATCCCAACATATATGCACTTTCCAAAACCAAGCCGTACTCTGCCTTACTGAATTTTTGGTTGTTGCCATTCCATGAGCTATATTGAAACTTTGTTGTTGTCCTCACCTTGCTGGAATCAAGTTGAAGATTGGTTGAAGAGGTGGGTTGTCAGGCCCGTGGTTGAAGAGGTAGGTTGTCGAGCCTGTGAGCATCTCTCTCCAAATGAGAGAGTTTCTATTCATCCTAATCCTTCTCAATATTACAATGCACTTTGGGCCAATCAACAACGCTTGCAGAACCCCTCTGCCACTTGGTATCCACCAACATCATGGCCACAATGTGTATATTTTAACCTTGTACAATTAATTATTGCAAATGAATTCTCAATGAAACATAAAATATACAATGACACACACACACACACATTACACAAATATTTTACCCTGGAAACCCAAACAGGAAAAACCAACAACTTGTTTAGTGATGCACCTCTAATTCTTTATTCATCATGTATCTTCATTGTTTACAACAAAATATATATTGAATCCCGCGACATTCAAAATACCTAATCCATTGACTCATATTAGTCAACAACCCTAATTCCTTAACCTAAATTAGAAAACCATCGATGAAAACCATGTTCCAAAAAACTATTAAAAAACAGACACAAACATCGCCAATTTTTTTTCGGGGGTTTGGTCATGCAAATAAT
The DNA here is from genome assembly GCA_010110895.2 of Picea sitchensis. Classification (NCBI taxonomy): domain Eukaryota; kingdom Viridiplantae; phylum Streptophyta; class Pinopsida; order Pinales; family Pinaceae; genus Picea; species Picea sitchensis. The sequence continues at coordinate 19,360 of SNQJ01S0110699.1, forward strand.
ATAACACATACCCAACACAATGGACCCCCCAAGGTCAAAACCAATCTTGGCAACAAGGTTGGTGAGGTTATTTTCCTTATGTAAATATGTCACAACAACATTTGCAACCGTTTGCTCCTCAACCACAACTTCCATTTTAACAGTCACAACCTCAACCACAATTACAATTACCACCATCCCAAACACCCTAAAGGCCAACTCAAATTCCTTCCCAACTCGTTCCTAACCCAAATAATAAAGTATCTCAACACGCTTACAATGTTGAGTTCCCCAATTATCTGACTTATCTTATCTCCCCTATATAACTTCAATGCATTCATCTCCGATCAGGGAAGGTAGTCAATCCCACTTCCCCCATCATTGAGGAACAAGATTATGGGGATAAAGTTGCAGAGTGAGATAATTCAACTTATCCTATCATTTTGGAACAAGATAATGAGGAGAAATTTGTTTGAATCGAATAATATAACTAATAAACCTTCTTTAGATAAATAAGCCAACTCCCCAGAAAAATCATATCAACCAAGTCATGGTCAAACTCCCTCATATCCTGAAAGATTAACCATTGAAAATCCATTAAAAAATCTGAATTTGGTTTTTGTGGGTAATTGAAAAATCTTTGTGTTAAAATTCCTTTGTTTCAGGCCATAAAATATGTACCTATCTATGCTAGAGTTGTTAGAGAAATATGTTTGAAGAAACTAGGACGAAAATGAAAGAATCCTCCAACAATTCAAGTACTTGGTCATTTAACTTATTTGATGCTTGGAAACATATTGACTACTAAGTACATATATCCATAAAGTCTTATTGTATATGTCCACATTAATAACATTTGCATCTCAAATACTCTTATAGATAAGGGAGCTGCTATAAATGTCATGACTAAAGAGACAATGGAGAAACTTCAGTTAAATAATCCTCGTCAAACTACTACTATTCTCCAGTTAGCATATCAATCCACTGCACAACCTAAAGGTATCCTAGAAGGTGAAATTATCTCTATAGACTCCTGAGATTATCCTACCAATTTCATGGTTCTACTACCCAAATCAAATATTGTGAGATACCCCTTGATTTTAGGAATGCCTTGGTTGGACACAATTGATTCCTTTATTGGGTGTAGATCCAGAGACATGCACATCTCTCAGGGTTCTTCTACAAATAAACTTATATTGTATCCACCAACTAAATCAAGTCCTTCTCATGAAACACCTATATGGATAGGAAATGGGGATAGTCATGATGACAAAGTACAACAAATATTTATGATTGAATTGACATCTTTTTCCTTTAAGGAAAAGACTAAATATGATCTTATTTGTGATCTTATTACTAATATTGATTCACCTACTAATCACATCATGCACATGATAAAATAAAATTGACCTTTCTCTATATTTCAAAGAGAGTTTCAATCAATTCCAGCTTATCTGTATACCACATCTAAAATACATAGCATGCATGTAGAAATATTTCCAAGAAAAACACTCAACATAAATCCTCAATTAGAAGAACCACAAAAACAAAGGTTGATTGAGTTGTTACAATTGCATGCTAAGGCATTTGCTTGGGATTATACAGATATGAAGGCAATTCATCCTAGTTTGTGCACTCATCACATATATGTACAGGATAACTTCGGACCAATTAGACAACCTCAACAAAGGATGAATCTTGCACTTCGATAAATACTAGTCAAAACTGAGTTGCAGAAACTATTAGATGTAGATTTCATTTATCTTATTTCTGATAGTAAGTGTGTCTCACCACTTGTTATTATTCTAAAGTAAAATAGGAAATGAAGAGTCTGTGTGGATTAAAGAGAATCGAATAAGTCTACTTGTAAGGACTACTTTCCTTTACCTTTTATTGATCAAGTTTTAGATTCCCTAGCAGGGAAGAAATACTTTTCCTTCCTTGATGGCTTCAGTGGGTACAGTCAAATTCAGTTAGCCCCTGAAGATCAAGACAAGACAACTTTCACCTTCCCATGGGGTACTTCTTCATACCGAGTTCTACTATTTGGAATATGTAATTCTTCGACCACATTCCAAAGGGACGAGCTTGTAATTTTCTATGACTTGACTCATGACTGCATGGAAGTGTACATGTATGATTTTATAGTCTATGGAAATACCTTTGATGAAGCAATGAACAATCTAAGGAAAGTTATTGAAATATTTCAAGAAACAAATGTATCCTTCAGTCATGAAAAATGTCATATATTTCTCATAGAGGGTATAGTTTTGGGACATCATATATCTCCCAGTGGTATCCAGTTTGACCCTGCAAAATCGAAGTAATCACTAAAATTCCAATTCAAATGAATAAAAAAGATGTACATAGATTTTTAGGTCATGCAATATATTGTTGTTGTTTCATAGAAAATTATACCAAAATATAATCACCTTTATTCACATTAATTTCAAAATATGTTGAATTTTGTTGGACTAATTCCTGTCAAATGAAATTTGAAACATTAAAACAAAAGTTATCTGTAGCACTTGTATTAAGAGGACCCAATTGAGATTTTCCATTTCATATCTCAACACATGCTTCAGATAAAACCATTGGAGTTGTACTTGGACAATGAGAGGAGAATAATCAATATGCAATCTATTATATCAATAAAAAAAAATCTTCCGCATCACTGAATTAAATGGTAATAAAGAAGGAATTCCTTGTCGTTGTCCATGCAATAAAAAAATTCGACACTACATCACTGGTTTCCTAGTCTTTGTACATAATGACCATGCTTCCATTAAATGCCTTATGAAGAAACCAGTCACAAATGGTAGGGTAACTTAGTGGTTTCTTTTGCTACATAAATATGACATCACCATTTGTGATAGAGCTGGAAGAGAAAATGTTGTAGCAGACTTTCTTTCTCAGTTGAATATTGAAGGGAGTAATGATCCTGTAGAAGATGTTTTCATGACGAACAATTGTTTGCATTGTCTATTCACTCATCATGGTTTACATATATTTCCAATTAGTTAGCTACAGGAAAGCTTCAATATCATTTCTCCCTAAGAGAGAAACAAAGTGTTATCCAACAAACTGCTATGTATTCTTGGGTCCAAGGACAACTCTTATGAACATGACCTGATTACATTATCCAACATTGTTTTCGAGAACATAAAATATTTAATATTATGAAAGCATGTCATGATGACCCGTGTGGAGGACATTTTGATGATAGAAGGACTGCTTGCAAAGTGCTACAATTAGGGTAATATTGGCCAATTATTTTCAGATATGCTAGAAAATACATCATAAGTTGCGACATCTGTTAAAGAATGAGAAAACAGGTGTAATTAGATGAGATTCCATTGCAAAATCAAGTATTAATTGAGCCTTTCTAGAAATGGGCCCTTGATTTTGTAATACTCATCAATCCACCATCAAGACAAAAGACATACATTATAGTTTGTATTTATTGCGAAACAAAATGGGTGGAAGCAAATGATCTTACCAAATCTACTAAGCAAGAAGTGACATAATTTTTTATGAAGACACATTTGTTTGGTTTGGGGTACCAGGAGAGATTTTCACCGATAAAGGGACTTAGCTCACTTCTAAGCTCATACAGTCTATCAACAAGAAATATCATATTCCATAGAGAACATCAACACCATATCACCCGCAAGACAATGACCAAGTTGAAGTAACCAACAAAGTTTTGGAGACTATTTTGACAAAGGCAATACAACTTCATCAGAAAGATTGGGCTGATAGACTTCCTAAAGCATTATGGGCTTATCGAACAACATGGCGTAATACAACTGGATTCACTCCATATGAACTAGTTTATAGTAAGAAGATTGTCTTTCCAATCGGATTTGAAGTCAAAACTTTATGTATAGTATTAGAATCATACATGGAACTTACAAAGGCTCAAAAACACTGTTTAAATCAAATTAATGAACTTGATGAATTTTGTCAAGCTGCCATACAACAAATTGATATTATTCAGCGACAAAGAGATAAATGGAATGACCAATTCATCAAGAAGAAGAAATTTCATGAAGGGGATTGGGAACTTTGGTTTTATTCCCGGTATAAAGATTTCAAAGGAAAATTGTGTTTACAATGGATGGGACCTTATGGAATAAACATTGTTTATGATAATGGTTGAATTAATATTCGCACTATTAATGAGGATAAAAATCCATCGTTGGTTAATGGCCATCAATTACATTTTCATAAGAAACCACTAACAAAAGAAGAGTTTGTCAAGGATCTACTAAAAAAGGAGGAGGTTGAAATTATAAAGAAAGTGTTTTCTCCACTTTCAACTACTACTTCCTAACACCTCTGGTGAAGGTCATATTTTTATATAGTTTATTGTACATATAATAAAAAGAAAGAAAAAATTTCATTAGTGAAAACCTAGAAACAAACGTTATTGGACTTGGCAATGTTAGAAAACCAGATTTCTGGTTGATATTGTCAAATTAAAAAATAACAAAATAAAATTTAAGTATAAAAAACTCTTTGGAGGTGTAGTTAAAACAAGTTTTGTTTGAAAACCAGTTGTACAAGTGGACAAAACTTGAGAAAAAGAAAAAAAAAATTGAAAAACAAAAACAAGAACAAGAAAATACAACATGTTTTTGGTTGATTGAAGGGTATAAAAATGCAAATATTTTTTTCTCAGCTTGAAGGACCTTGAATCTTTGCTAGAGACCATCTACAATTTCAAAGTTTCATAGCTACCAAAAACATGCAAAGATTCTATTTTATTGGTTGTCCAAAAGTTCTAGAATTCAATTGTTGCCTCAAGTTATATTTCACTTCTTAGTTGAAGCAACAAAACTATTAACAATACATTAACTTAAAACTAATCATTATTACAAGCCTTTTGAGGACGAGTTTCAAATGATTAGAGGATTTGTTTTTACTTGAATACTTGAGGTAACTCTTATTTATGTCTATGATTTTATTTTATAGACTTGAAAATTGGAAACAACACACACACATAGCCTATAATATACATTTACCTTTACCATTGTCCATATTCTTCATTTTCCTTCTCATTGTCCATAAAATCCACCTACCTTATTTCTCGTTCAACAACTTTCAATAGGTTTAAAAATAAAAATCTTATCCATGTTCCTTAGCATTTCCAATATGATGATCATTTGAGGCTAATAAGGATAAAGTTATCGATATTCAGTTTTGATTTGGGAAGATCTTGGTCAAATTACAAAAAGTGAATGGACATTGGATATATAAGGTTAATACCTGTGCATATTTGACCTTAATTCCATCCTATAGTCTTCATTTACAATCCTATGAAAACCTATTGAAAGAGCTCGAAATATCTTATGATTATTCTAAACTAATTTTTTATTTGAAATCATACGTTTAACACTCCCATACATCATTGCTATGAAATATCAAATCTTGTAGCATTTGTTGTCGTAAATATGCAATGATTGTGATCATTATAAGTATTTGGCTATTATCCAATTGATTGGTTAACTTCACTACCAAACTACCATAAGGTTCAAAAAAAAATAGTTTTCATAGAAAAGCAAGTAATCTCTATGCATATAGTTCAAAATTGGAGGAGCTCAAAATTGCACTGAGCCTGGCAATACTAGCATTATCCAAGAAAGCCCCAAAGCCTTGGAATTTTTACTCATGCAGGATGGTTAGCATTTTTTTAATGATTTCAAGGTTAAAATTTATCCATAGCTATACAATTTACCCAAACTTTCAATGGAGAATCAACTATAGTTCAAGGATTGGCATTTCCAGTTAATGAGGAGACTACCAGTGGAGCTACAAGAATGAAGTTAGAGGGATATCGATGGTAAAAATACTCCAAGATACCGGATGAAAACTGATGTCAATTTGTAAGTACTCCTTTGCACATTCCTAAGGTCCAAAAGAAATGAATTCTAAGAGAATTATTAAATAATCCATGGAGGAATATAGCTTTAATTGTCCAGAAGTTCATTACTTGTGAAGGACATTTTAGTGTTTTCTTTCACTACCACATCAAGATCATGTTGCATCTTAAAAATGGGAATCTAATGAATTTTCCCTTCTTTCTCTTAAAATATTTAGTCAAGATGAAAAAATCCTTTCAAAAATGAACTCATCCCTCAAGGATTTATCACACTGGATTTATTACAATGTTGTTTAGGGCAGAGATGGAAAAAGAAGGGGTAAAATGGAATGGTTTTTCAAGTAATATGAAAATAAAAACGAGGGCAGGGGTTTAAAACTGTCAAGGAAACCCCTCATAGTCAAAGGTAAAAATGTTAAAATAAATCACAAGGGTAATGAAGCTACATGATTGGGACAATCCTATAGCATTACGAAAACTGAGTTGAGGGTTTCAAAATTTCGAACCAAACCACATAATACTCACATGGTAATTTCACTATCATATTATGTATAAGAGTTTGATGATGAAGGTATAGAGAAGCTCGAGATTGTATCCATAGATGCGACACAGATTAATTCCAAATATATGCTTGAGGTTGAATCCATGCTTGCGGTTGAATCTACAGATACATTTGAGGTGACACTAGGGATAGAACTATGGAGGATTTTGAAAAAAAACCACCACAACATTAGGAAAGGAGGTAGTTGTTCATGCATTAGAGGAGCCAACAATTGGAGGAATCCCAGATGCAAATTTGAAACCGAGGATTGACACTATTCGAAGGAAGAAAAGAAAAGGTAAAACCCCTACTTTTTTAAAACCTATAATCCTATTTATTTGAAAATCTTAAAGGAGAACATGAGATTGAAAATGGAAAATCAAAATTTGAAAAATAAAGTTATAAAACTAAAGAGATAAAGAGGCCATAGGATGAATACCCTGTTAAAAGCAATAGAAACAAAATAAAAATCACCTAGGAAAATTGTTGAAGGAGAAATGTTAAATATTGAACAAATTTTAAATACCATCCTTGATGACATTTTGTCCATACATATGCCTTTCTCCAACTAAAACCAGACTTGTCTGGATGCAGAAAACAAGATGAACTCTCTGATCAAGGTGTTATTGATCGAGAGATCTATCAACAAGTCATCAATAAACTTAAATAAAAGTCATTTTCTCTCTACCTGGGTTAGGAAAATAGGTGGAAAAGAAAAATCAATATGTACAGAGATAGGATACTTGAGATAGAGGAAAATATACAAGATGCTTGCTCTTTGGGATTGTAAGGGTTGATATGAAAAACACCTTATGCAATTCATTCCATCTACTTCTATGATAGATGGACTTAGTTCATAATTAAACAACTAGCAAGTGGAAGGCTCCAAAAAATTTCAACTCCAAAGGAATTCATCATTGTTTTCCTTCATGTTGAAGATCATGAAAACAATTTATTGTGTGAGTTGTTTTTATTCAACTTTGTGCTACCAAATCATACACATTGGAATCCCAATCCCTTTGTTGGGCATGTTCAACTACTTGCCTTTACCTCTTTGATTTATAGTCTTATCCAATGGAGAGATTCGAAATACTTTTACACACAAGAAAAGTTTTTTTATGATTTAATAGTAAGAGAAGAATACCCTATGCCTGAATTCATTATTCAAGATTATAGAAGGTTGATCAAAGATCCTGGGGATTCTCAAAGAGTAAGAGTACATAGGAAATATATTATTAATAATAATTAAGAGATTGTACAGGCACATTCCCTATAGGCTATTCTAGTCTCATATGAAATATGAGATACACTCCCAAATGATTTAAAGAATATGATCCCTATAGGGTACCCCCATTTTGAGCTTGCACTTTCAAGGGTTGATTTGTACATTAAATCAATGAAAAGGCATGGGAATTGGTGGATTGGGCTCATATTTGGTTATCCATTGATCTTTGTTGGGGAATAAGGTGGACCATGAAATGAAACAGAAAAGACAGTACTGCACATAATCAAAGAGGAACAAATATTTCAAAGATAGAGATCGTCTCTAAAGACAATGTTACAACAATTAATCAAAGTGCACTGTGATTAGAATATCATAATGCATATTGGATCTTGATATCTCCATATGATATCAACTCGATAACTTGATCCCCATGATGATAATGACCAAAGGGGTCTACTATTTGTATCATCAATATATAACCAAATTCCATAGGATACAAAATATGTTGTCCACATGTAACCATCAGTTGTTAGAGATGAATCTGCCAAATCCGCAATGTCGAGTCGACTCAACAAGGATTCTCAACATGACCGCCTATTCATCCAACTCGTAGTCAATTGTTGGGCTAGTCGATCCATCACCTGAATATATTTGATTGTTGGTCAACTGTGTGACTGAAAGGCTTATCAACTACTCAACTTATTGATGTAGTGTGTTGGTCGATCACCCAACTGACTGTATCAATATGTGGGTCGATTGCTTGATTGAATGAACCTAGGAGATGTCTGATGAAACAACAATACTTGATGTTCCAACACCCCCCATCAACACACGTCTTTAGAGATTCACGAAGTGAAATTATGTCATTATGAAACCCCCCCATAATTGCATATTCCTGAGCCCAACAATCGTAGATATATTGATGAATCTAGCTTCAGATAAAGGTTTAATGAAGATATCAACAACTTGATCATTTGTTCTACAATATTCAAGAGATACAATGTTCTCATGAACCGACTGTCTCAAGTAGTGAGCATGGAGCTCAACATGCTTCATCTAATCGTGGGAAAAATATTGTTAGCAACCTGTATATCACTCTGGTAATCATATTATATTGTAGTCAAGGTATGAATAGGAAGGCCAAGTTCTCCCAAAATTTGGCCGATCCATACTGCTTCAGTACCTGCTTGAATGACACCATGATATGTTGTTTATATATTCGAAAAAGAGACTACCTTATGTTTCTTTCACAATGATAACACCAAGGGTCCATTTCTAAAGAGAAGCACATAGCCAGAAGTGGACTTTCTATCATCACTGTCACCAACCTAGTCGGAGTCGGTGAAGCCAACTAGCGAATCTGAACTTCGACATTACTTGATACCAAAATGAGTGGTACCCTTGAGATAGAAAACAATTCATTTGACTACTTTCTAGTGGCTTTCTTTAGGGTCCTACATAAACCGAGAAACCACACTAACAAAAAAGGAAACTTCAGGTCAACTGAGATTAAGATAAATAAGATTGTTGACTAGTTGTCGATAAAGTGTAGCATCGATTGCAGGTGTTTGATAAGTTTTGGTAATCTTTACTCTAGATTGAAAAGGAGTATCACAAGGCTTGCAATCAGACATATTAAAACGTGTCAACACATCCATCACATATTTAGACTGAGAAATGAAAAATCCACCACACAATGGTAATACTTGAAGACCCAAAAAACAATGCAAAGTACCAAGATCTATCATTTCAAAGAAGTCAACAAGTTGTTTATGAAATATAAGGATGAGTTCATTATTATTTCTAGTAATGATTAAGTCATCTACATATACAACAACAATCAAGGTGTCTCCATTGGTATGGAGGACATACATGTTGTGATCAAATTCACAACGTTTGAAACCAAGTCGAAGACATAAATTGTCTATCTTAGCCTACTAGGCTTAGGGATCTTACTTCAAACATAAA
>SNQJ01S0110701.1:9916-28956 GCA_010110895.2 Picea sitchensis
TTGGGAGAGAAGGACTAAATGGTTGTCAACTTCCCTTTATGATCTCTATAAATGAGTCATCTTCCAACCAATATGGGTTTACGTTGAAAGGGTTGGGGGGATTTTCCTAGAGGGATTTAGTTCCAAGATGATAAGGTTATGGGATGAGTCACCACTCGAAGACACCATTTCTCAAGCTAAATATTTTCATCCAAAAAGGATTTAGAGGTCACTAAAAAATCCGAGATATTGGCCACCTAAGCCTCCCGTGTTCTCAGATTCCTCCAAATAAAAGAGATTTTTACGGGTTGTATATTGTGCATCCTAGCTCACTCAATTTTGGAAATTCGAATAAGTCTACGAGGGGATCCATTTGAGTTGTTGGGACCCAAATTTCATAAGATCCTAGAGTAAAATGTATGTCTCCTCATAGCAACACTAAACTGAAGTGGAACCAATATTTTTCTAGGGAATTTTCCTAAAAGCTCTGTCTATATACATAAGGGTCATAAATGTCGATGCAATTGAACTCCTTAGCTAGATATCTAGAGAATAAAAAGGTCCCTGTAAGGACTGAGGGGAAGGCCCATGATTTTATGAGTTTTAATTAGATTAATACTATTAAAGTTATATAATAATTATATTAATTATATATATTATAAAATTAATATAACAAAACAAAACATTAAAAAAACATAAAAAACAAAACAATAATATATATATATATATATGTATAATATAAAATAATAAAAAATTTAAAAACGAAAAAAAAACAAAACATAAAAAATGAAATGAACAAAACCAAACATAACATAATATTTTCCTCGGCCCGCGCCATCGATCATAGCTTCACCTAGTTATTGGAGGAGGTATACCATTGCCCAAACCTTGCGAAAGTTCATAGCTTCTACTTGGAGGAGCTTGTAGAGAACTGCCCAAACCTGCAACACGGATTAAGGATTATTTCTGAGCTTGAGGCTTTGATCGGTCGCTAGTTATGAAGTTATTCGAGGTCCACTGGTCTCGCCCGTTCCCACACCATTGATCATAGCTTCTAGTTGTTGGAGGAGGTAGACCATTGCCCAAACCCAATCATAGATTCTAGTTGGAGGAGGTAGCCCTAGTGTGATAGAGGAGAGTTCATAGAGGAGGCTAGCCAACCCTAGCGTCGATAGATGAGGCCAACAATGTCATCAAATCGGGTAATTTTTCCCATTCTAGGCCAACAATGTAAGAAGCATTTTAACAACATGAATATAGTGTTTGAAACTTTGAAATTTGTCTGGTTCCTTTCACACGTTGGTTGGCTTATTTTGTAAATGGTATTTCCTTCTTAACAGTGACATATTCAATCAATTGTTTGGGAATAATTGTTTGGTTGTTGACCGTTAAATCGTCAGGCCATAAATCCCTGAGTAGATGTGTAAATATCCTATGCAATTTTACAACAGATAAGGCATGCATCATTCTAGAACCACTCGAAATCAAAGGGATAAGCATTTGAAACTTTGGTTGTTTTCCTCATGTCAGAATTGAAATCCTGAGAAACAAAATTTTGATCCTGATTTTGATGCTCATATGACACATAAAGGGCAGATGCCATATGACCGTTATTTTGGACAAATGCATATCATTGGCTATTGTAGAAGTACCATATTCAAGACCTTCAAATGGTTTCTCCTTCCAAACCTCCTCTTTACATAAAGTCTCTTCTAAAAATCACAATATATAGCATCCTTAAAATACAGTAGGTTAAGGCTTTAATAGTTCGTAATAATGAAAATATTTGTTAGCCGCTAAAGGAAATGAAAAATCTACAGAAAAGACACATGAAATTCCAAAATACAATTAAAAATGTGGGGGATAACCTTGAGAAATTACCCTTGGACGAAATTCATTCAATGATTTAGAAATTATTTTCCTTAAAGAACTCGAACCCTGTAGATCGAAAATAAACTAAACACTACAGTGACCATTTATATCTTAACAAATGATGTTTTTCATTGAATCTGAGCACTAAAATCCTCAACATGTATTACAAGATCTCCTCTACAGAACTGTTGATTCTATTGAAACGTTTAACAAGACGTCTTTGAAAAAACCCTAGTTTTCCAACTATGACCTAAAACAAGGAAAAACGCCTCTAGTTCTCCCATAAATCTAAAAGCATAGTGCAAAGAGCTTTCTGCTCTTCCAAAACTAACTATTTAATATAATTTTTCCCAACTCACTACCTATAATAGTTTTCCCATATATATAGTATGGCCATGTATATAAAAAGAAGGCTACCTAGAAATCAGGGTCTGGCTAAAAATGGAACACCTCTAGATCATATGCTTTTGTCCAAAATTAAAAAATGTGCTAACAATGGAACAACATTATTTTCTAAATATAAAAAAAACAATCCCTTTCTAAGTTGGAGCTTGGAACTGTGCCTAAACTTCGAGATAAACAATAGTCTATAATTGTGGAAAAGGAAACTAAAAATGAAAGGAAATTTTTAATTAAAGAAAGCTAAATATGGAGTTTTCTAAGGCTGGAGCATGAATGCAAGAATGCATCCTCCACCTTTACATAATTGTTGTGCACCTTCCAAGACACACTGGTGTTTCACCATCATCCCAACACCCTTTCTCGTGTGCACAAGAACTGATGTAAGGAATTGATTGGTTCCATGGTTTTGTTTCTAACCCTTTAAAACCACAAATCAAGAATTGCTTGGTTCCATGGTGCCTTGGTTTGTATACTAGAGACTGCAATAATTTCCAGAATTTTGGTTCCATATTTCCTTGGTTCCATGGTGCCTGGCTACATTGCACTGCTACTTCAATTTTGGTTCCATGGTGCCTAGCTACACTACAATGGTACCAAAATTTTGGGAATTTATTGCATTGTTTTGAATTGCTTGGAAATGCAAAATGAGACACACTAATTTTAAATTCAAGCTACCTAGATCTCCCATATCCAACCCTCTACCCTATGTTGGACCACCACTTCTACACATTTTACTAGATCACTCCCAAACCAATTGGAAATTATTAATAGATAGGGTTACTGCCTCTCGAGATTATCTTGGTTTTGGTTGAAAAAGACATTTTTATTCTGTATCTGTGGTAAAGAAAGTGTGAAATACATGCCAAGTTGAAATTTACATGTCATCAGAACCAAATTTACAGATCATTAAAGAATGCACCAGCAAAAAGTTGGCCAATGATCCTGATGCCTGCTATAGATGTATTTACAATATGAATGGCATCTTTCAATTTATCTTGAAATGCATTGAAACAATGCATGCAAAACAATCAAGAAACAATGTCTTAGATTCCTATATATTTATCTTTCAAAACCTCTATTTAACAAGTAGGTGAACATAATCTTCATAAATATGAACATTAAATTCCCCAGGGCTAGATAAATTATTTTGTGTTGAAATCTACTAAAATACAACAATATCAATTAATTCCTTACACCTATACATTATTAGGATTTCTCAAAACAAAACTTGTAAAAGTTCTTTGATCCTCCAATGGCCACCAAGAAATATGCAGTTGTAAGTTTTGAAAAGACATTAACCTCAATGGAATTGTCAAACTGAGATAATGCACCATCCTAAAATCAGGACTTCATTACTCATGGAAAGACAAATATGTGGTTGTGAACCCTAAGGAAATATGAGGAAAATTACCTTACAAGATTCTGTTAGATATTCAAGTATTTTCCCACACTTACATGCATTCATACACATAAGTGAATTCTCAAAACAAAAGTCCATGGTGTGAGCTGGAAAATCTACGAGCTCCTTCATCCTTTGTCTTTCCCCCAAAAATGCATACACATACATATAACCTTTTTTCAACTCTCAAAGGCTTTTTGTTATTCTATAATCTCCTCCCACGAGGAAGAAATATTCTTAGGGCTCTTACATGATCATTTCTCCATGATTTACTTACATGCCAAAAAATTATGGTATCAATATCAACAACAAGGTTGTTGGCATGAACAACAAAATGATCTTCAATCCATCTCCTAGGGTCTAGTAGAAATTTGTCTTCAAGGGTATAGCAAAGATTTACCTCCATAAGCCTCATTTTTTCCACTTTGTCAATCCTTTATTCCAACAAATTGACTCTCTATGAATCACTTAGAACCTTTGATTGAAGCATAATTTGGTTCCAATTTACTTACATGATTATAAATTAGAGTCTTTTACCTAATTCTTTTTGTTGAACATCCCTCAATTCTTCTGAAAAACTTTGAATTGCGATGGATTGTCTTGCTTGACTTTCTTTGCCTACTAAGCTCCTAAATTGCTTTTGGTAGAATTATGGTGGGGGTGCTTGAGAGGGGGAACAATCACAATTACAAGAAGGAACATAACAATGATTAAATATTTCTGAGGTCTAAAGGGAAGCCACCACAGACTTGTTTTTGTGACTGATATAGGATTGTTTAAAGGTTCGTTCATTGTCACTAACAATTCTGATTTCTTCCAGAAAAGCGGCATCAACAACAAAATAGATGAAGAATACTTGACTAACTTCTTGCTCCAAATTCATATAAAAAGTACACACCAAAATTGGCATAGATATCGAACATGAAACTCTCTCCTCCTCCAACAACTTCTCATCGGATTCCAAAATATAGATCATTTAAACTACATCCTTTCAAAATGGACATGTCATTTAATTACTTATGTGTCTCCTATGTGTGTGGTTTTTGGGTTCATTTTTAGCTACATTTGATTAAGATTTAATCCATTTCTGATTAAATAACATACACCACCTTCTAAATTTGACGAAAACATTCATGTAATTACGAGTTTCTAGGAAAGGAAAGAATAGATCCAACTCGCCCTTCCTTGCCTTCTGGAAACCCCAATTTTTTTCCCACATGAGTTATGTTGCTGACTCTTTGGTTTTGCTGGTCGGGCGCACATCTTGCGAAATAGCGTTGCCCCGCCTTTGCACGCACTGCTTTCTTTTCTTTACATTTCCTCATGTGGTTGCCCATCTTGCCAACTCACGTTGCCTAGCCTTTCGCCCCCCCTATTTACCAACTCCTACTGCCTTGCATTTGGACTCCCTTCGTTGATGTGGGCTCTCCCTCTTGCCATGCCTCCGGGCACCTATCTTTTCAACTCGCCTTGGTGTATCGTAGTGAAACCCCATGTTTGCGTTGGCTTTGGGAAACCCCAAGTTTCTTCCCAAATGCGAGTTGTGCCACTGGCTCCTCGGTTTTGTTGGTTGGGCACTCCTCTTGCTTACTCGGCTTGCCTTTGGGTGCCCCTCTTGCCAACTTTCCTTGTGTTGCCTCTGGAAACCCCAAGTTTTCCTTACATTCAGGAAACCCCAAGGTTTTTTCCCACCTCACCCATGTCGTTGTCTCTTTCGGTTTTGTTGGTTGGGCGCTCCTCTTGCCAACACGGCTTGCCTTTGGGCACTCCTCTTGCGAACTTTATGCAACTTATGCAACTATGAAACTATATGCAAGTTTATGCAACTTTATGCAACTACGCAACTTTATGCAACAATGCAACTTATGTAGCTTATGAAACTTTATGCAACATGCAACTTGTGCAACTTTATGCAACATGCAACTTATGCAATTTTATGCAACAATGCAACTTATGCAACTATATGCAACTTACGAACTTTATGCAACTTATGCAAATATGAAACTATATGCAAGTTTATGCAACTATGCAAGTTATGCAAGTTATGCAACTTTATGCAACTACGCAACTATGCAACTTATGCAACAATGCAACTTATGCAGCTTATGCAACTTTATGCAACATGCAACTTATGCAACTTGTGCAACTTTATGCAACATGCAACTTTATGGAAATTATGCAACTTTATGCAACATGCAACTTATGCAACTTTATGCAACTATGAAACTATACGCAACTTACACAACTATATGCAACTATATGCAACTTATGCAACTATGCAACTATATGCAACTATATGAAACTTTATGCAACAATGCAACTTATACAACTATATGCAACTATATGCAACTATAAAAGAGAAGACTCACACCCCAAAGCATACCAAGATAAAAATAATGGGATGCCAATTATGATATGAATCAAGTAAACAAGGACCCCAATAAGTTTGTTACATACAATAGAATCAAGTATATTCTCCAAGCAAAACATGGGTTCCCTAAATATTTGCTCGCTAACTTATCTTCTCATTTTTTCGAGTGTTGGTACCACAAACTTATATTCGCAAGATAACTTATCTTCTTGTTTTAACAAGTGTAGGTACCACCAAATAGGTATCTGTCGAATCTATCTTTCTCGAGTGATGATCAAGATATACTAAGAGAGGTTGAAAGTGAGACATGTTGTACTAGATCTATTGATTCTAGATCTGAAAAGGTAAGGAAAATATTTCGTATACGCATGCAATTTTTTATTGCCAACGGAGGTTCATGTAATTATGATGTTGAGAGCATATGTGACATTGAGTTTCCCTTGAGGTATAGACATCTAGTGCAATGATGGGCACCTAAGGAGCTACCTGAAGTGAACACATATTTCTTCATCAGTGGGAGGATGTATCGCATTGCTCCTTCGTCCTTACATGGATTGGGGTTATTTTCCATGGATGGCATAAAGGCCAACTATGGCACTGTAACTGAATTGATGGAGTATGTCATACCATTATACAAATGCAATCATTGGTTGATGTTGGTCCAATATATGCGAAGTATGCGGAGATACGGCATTGCCGCAAATTATATACAACTGGTAGATAACAATCAAAATAAAGGGGAAACTATGTATATTGATGGAAGGCTAAAAGCTACTGGAAACATTGCAGGCTTTATAAATAGTACACGACCAGTGGAAACAACTAAGAAACCAAATTGCATATTTGAGGGACGCGAAGGAAATCGTATATTTGTATGTGCAACAAAAACAATAGTTCCAGGTGAAGAGTTGTTGATCGATTACAACTTAAATCGAATAGATGGAGGGGGTGAAGCTATGGGGGTAAATATATTACATACCATTCAACTCAACCTTTGATCAATCATTGTTATAATTTATTACAGCAATATTTCAATTTTTTACTACATATATTTCATTTTTCATTATTTATTTTCTGATATTACTGCAATATTTCATTTTCTTAATGTTACAATAGCTTTCATAAATCTTGTTGATTAATTTATTGTGTTAACATCTGTCCACTGTGACCGTGAGAAATCACACGCTACATCTGTCCAGGGTGACTGTGGAAAT
Organism: Picea sitchensis; assembly: GCA_010110895.2. Taxonomy (NCBI): domain Eukaryota; kingdom Viridiplantae; phylum Streptophyta; class Pinopsida; order Pinales; family Pinaceae; genus Picea; species Picea sitchensis. Next base: position 17,154 of record SNQJ01S0110701.1, read on the forward strand.
GCATCCGATGTGCCTCAATAGGTAAATGTTAAATATAGTAACAACTTATGACTACAACAACTAAATTTCTGAAATTTCATTATTTATTTTCTGATATTACTGCAATATTTAATTTTTTTAATGTTACAAGTGAATTTCATAACTTTCGTTAATTGATTTATTGTGTCAACTTCTGTCCACGGTGACCGTGAGAAATCACATGCTACATCTGTCCAGGGTGACCGTGGAAATGCACCCGTTGTGCCTCAGCATGTAAATGTTAAATATAGTAACAACTTATGACTACAACAACTAAATTTATAAAATTTCATTATTTATTTTTTGATATTACTGCATTTTTTCATTTTTTCAATGTTACAGGTGAATTTCATAACTTTTGATGATTGATTTATTGTGTCAACTTCTGTCCAAGGTGTCCATGGAAAATCACCCGCTACATCTGTCCAGGGTGACTTTGGAAATGCATCCGTTGTGCCTCGGTAGGTAAATGTTAAATATAGTAACAACTTATTACTACAACAACTAAATTTCTGAAATTTCATTATTTTTTTATGATATTACTGCAATATTTTATTTTTTTAATGTTATAGGTGAATTTCATAACTTTTGATGATTGATTTATTGTGTCAACTTCTATCCACGGTGACCGTGGAAAATCACCTGCTACATCTATCCAGGGTGACCGTGGAAATGCACTCGTTGTGACTCGGTAGGTAAATGTTAAATATAGTAACAACTTATGACTACAACAACTAAATTTCTGAAATTTCATTATTTTTTTCTGATATTACTGCAATATTTCATTTTTTTAATGTTACAGGTGAATTTCATAACTTTTGTTGATTGATTTATTGTGTCAACTTCTGTCCAAGGTGACCGTGGAAAATCATCCGCTACATCTGTCCAGGGTAACCGTGGAAAGGCACCCGATGTGCCTCAATAGGTAAATGTTAAATACAATAATAATTTATGACTACAATAACTAAATTTCTCAAATGTTAAAGTTCATCTCATTAATTTTATTCATCAATATATTGTGGCATGGAAAACATGGGAAGGCACCCACTGAGGATCTTGATGAGGACGAAATATTTTATTCCACTGACCCAATAACAACTGTCGCAAAGGCCTTGAAGAAGGAAAACATAAAATATCTAGGTTTGTTTCGCAAGAGACCCCTGACACAGGAGGACATGACAAGAATTGTAGAGCTACAAAATTTAATAACTAATTTTGGGGTAAGTTGCATCTTCACATATTTTAATTAGTTGTGACAATTTCATATCCGTTTTTTTGTTTTATATTTTCTATATGATCTGATAAAGTAAAGTTTTATGTTTGTAGGAGTTTTTAAACCCCGTGGCCCGGTCGGAACCTGCCGATCCTGCCACTGCTATAGGTAGCAGTGATGGTCCAATGCAACAAAAAAATCGACATAGCAAAGCACAAGTGAAGCTTTTTGACACTCCCGAGGTTCCCCTTGATGAGCACAATGATGTTGACTGGCATGACACGCCGAAGCATGATGAATCAGAGCTTGGGACTCCACATGACTCCGGAGAGGAATGTATTGTAGATGGAGAGGAAGTTATTCTGCATGGAGCTGAACGAATTAAAAGCACCAGATCACTAGATCTCACATTTCTGGTGGATGACGCTTGTGTTTAGATCAAGATTCGAAAGATTGCAGGTATTTGTTAATTAATTGATTCATTTTTACCATGAAATTGAAATGGACATTTGTTGAGATTATTATAAATTAATGGATAACATGTGTCTGCAGGAAACAATGTTTTCTATAGAAACTTGAATGACAAAGCCTTGAATCTGTTTGGCCCCACCATTCACACACGGTAGAATGGCCAAGATAGCAAAAATAAAGATGAATTGATAGACCACATGGTAAAATTGTTCGGCAATACGTTCAACAAGAAAGTGGTTACAAAGTTAGCCGACGAGAATTTAAAATATACCAGGGCCCAATATAGGGAGAAATTGCAATTAGACCTCAAGCATGAGCGTCCTCCCATGGTTCCATAGAAATAGTGGAAGGCCCTGATAGAGGATGCAGATGAGAACTTGTTTAAAACACAAGGAATACATCCACGAGCTGGTCAAGAAAGGTACAACATGTGTCATATTATTAGTGAAATATGCTCATTTATATTTTTCTTTCTTGTTTTAAGTAACAATTTTGATATCTAATTTTTTTCAAAAATTCCATATATAGGCTACCTGACACCTCCAAAGCAACCAAGGCTAGAATGGAAAAGCACGGACATCATAAACTAGGCCAGGGTGGCTATGAAAAACTAAAATCCCGAATCGTAAGAATTAAATGATTAACTTTAGTTAATATTTATTTAACAGTAGCGAACAAATATCTGTTTTTTCTATTGGTAATTTTAATGGTGTTATGCATTCCAGTTAAATATGTTCGACATTGCTGCCACCGAGGAGGACCTAAAGCTTGGTTACAAGCATGGTTTTAAAAGTGTGATTGAATATAGGAAAAGCTTGGGGCAGACTCCAATCTCCCCGGCCACATAGGTAAATAAAATGAATAAGGAAACCGCAGTAGCATGCTTGTAAAGTCTATTCATATTTTATTATATCACCGTTAACTAAGTATTTATGTTTGTTTTCAAGCAACAGTGCCACTGCAACAGTGAATCTAGCAGTATTCAACAGACACCACGTCATACAATGGTGCACATGTCCAATGATAGTGGGGAGCAGAGTACCCATTCCGGTATGTATGCTTAAGAATTAGAAATGTTTACTGTGATTGTAGATATTTATTTCTTTACTTATACTTATATATTATCTTCTCAAAATTGAAGAGCATGTAGCTCAGGAGGGTGAACTTTGAAAGGAACTAAGTGGACAAGAAATTAACACTCCAACTGTCACAGCTATACAGACAGGTAAAGAACAATAGTGTAATGTTAATCAAAATAATGAATTAGTTATTTCAATTATATTTCAACATATCGATATGATCATTTTCGGTGTTGCAGTTCACGACCCTGCAAAGATGCATCGACGCCCTTCTCAACAACGTACCAGAAGTATGGTACATGAGCGCATGGAAACACAAACAATAGAAGGACATGGCGCAAGAAATACAATGTCAAAGGATGATTATGATACCCCAATTGTCAATTTTATGAATGTAAAAAAACATAAATCAAAGGAAAATTAGATGTATAAATTCATGACTTGTATTTGGATGTTTATCTATGTTTCTAGTATGAAACATTGTTTATATGAATTACAACATTATGCTTCAATGTTTATATGTTCATATGTTTTGATGACTATCCTAGTTATGCATGAATATCTATATGTTTTCTATATAAACAAAATCATTTGTTGGGTATGGGGAATTGCGAACGATGTGAGGGGGGGAGGGGCCATATGAGCTTCCACCTTCACGTAGTTGACCTTGTTCAGTAGAGAATAACCTATTCTCGAAACAAAGAGAATCTCATTAAGGTATGCGACCACTTAAGTTTTTTCTAGAGTATTTTACATAACTAAATGCATGTTTATTTTCTTAAATATTATTTACTCATATAAATAATTTGTCTTTTATGATTCATGCAAGTCCTGGTGATGGAAATGCATCTCGTGGAAAACTCTTATCAAGTTGTATGGGATAATGGATCTGGAAAAATGACAATGATAAGGTAAGGGTTTTGACGTGTTTTTTAAAGTAGGCTTTATACTAGTAAAAGTTCACAATCCTCTAGAAAAGATAGAATTGCATTTTTGGTAGACAAACATCAATTTTTTTAACAAAGTATGAATCATAGACTGTGGGAAAAACTTTTTTTTGTATTCTTACATTGACCAATACAACTATACCAAATTTTTAGTACAAAATCTTAACCACACACACACACACATATGAACCCTAAGTAAACAAATGAGAGAAGAGAAAGGGATAATATGTACTGATAGGAGTGAATGAAGATAATAATATGAATACTGGAGTGGAGAGTGCACTCTATCCTGAATGATACTTGCATCCAACATGTCTCATTGTAATGTATGTTGTGATAGTTGTGTCTTCTCACTATAATGTATGTTTCTATGTCCATCATGGGATTCCTAGAGCACCACCTATCATTCATGATCCAACACATAGTAGTCAAGAATCCCATCCATTGCTAATGTGTGCAAGTACCATATGATTAACTAATAATTTGTATCCTTAATTATGAGATATCAATATTTACTATCACCATATTCTTTTAGTGCATGTAGATTTATATTTGAAGTTGGAAATATTAGTGAAGAATTCAAGAACTACTTCCATGCAAAAGATATCTACATTCAACACTTTATGAACTATCCCAACATTGTTCCAATTGTGGATTTTCTAGAGGTGATTAGGTTCCACATGTTATTTACCTAGTTTAACCACCACTTCAAAATCAAACTCCTAAAATAGTAGCAAACATCGATAGAATTAACCTTCCAACATTGTATTGTTAACCAAATACTTGACCACTAAATTATCAATGAAAAACTTGAAGGACTGGTCCAGAAGATAATACTTGAAATTTTGTAGCATATACGCCATCACCAGGCCTTTGCATTTCATGGTTGTGTAATTACAAAGGGCAAGTGCACTAGGAAGAAAAATAACCCATTAACAATGGAGCCTAACATTTTATCGCGCACATAAGTTAAATCACTTTATTAAGAATAAATGAATGATCACACAATATGTGAAAATTTACAAATGAGTTGTGTATATATACACAACTCAAGTACAATGTTTCTTCCAATAGGGTTTATGGGCTCGTATTGACTAGGTCAACCTTAACCAAACCTAGAAATACATACAATAATTATTACAATACGATGTCGACCATGGCCTAAAGTGAAGTGTACACCATTCTCTTAACATCCTTCCTCTTGACATCTTTGTCAACCTTGATCTTTACCTACTCTAATATTATGTGGGTTTAAGGAACTACATATTCATACAGGATAAACACAAGAGTGAACATAATATGAAACATTATATCATTGTTGAAATCAACCTACATCACAAGGAATGTTGACATAGGCCACCCACATAACATGTCAAGTCGGTCTAGCCTAGGTGGTTGGGTGATCCAGGGGATCAAATTTTGCTCAAAAATCAAAGTGCGTAGAATCTCTTCAAAACAGACACGTGCGTAGGCCTCATCGTCATGAACCCAATGCAACTTGAACAAGCTCAAATGAACGTTGTATGAGCAAGATATCGTGTTTTGTTCATTTTGTCAAACAAACAAAATTTTGTTGATTGTACAGTCCGTACAATGCTGACGTGGCAGGGTACGGACCCACACGTGGTGGGTGATGTGGTAGAGTGTTGAATTGGCATGCTGACAGGGCAGGTTCGATGGCAGACACGTGGGAAAATTAGGTGTTGACACGTGTCATTAGTTGGCAAGTGTTATGGTGCCACATGGCCCAGTCGTGGGCTGCCACGTGGTGCCCCTCCAATTTGCAAGTGGTAAAATTTTTGGGACTCCACAGGAGTCGAACCCGTGACCTCTGGGTGGGGGTAAAGACTTGGCGGGTCGGGCTACCAGCCCGCCCACATTGTATTGCTTACACCTATACCTTTTCATATGTATTTGAATTTGCATAAAGGGACGGGCGACGAAGTAAAGAGTTGGGGCTAGGCCCCAACCCGCGGTTAAAACCATAGTGCATACACCATATACCCTTTCCATATAACCATTGGCGCGTGGGGTTTGCATTGGTATAGCCCCTGGTCACTACACCATTACATATGACCCTTTCCATAAATCTTGGCACGGGGTTGATGTTTAGCACCAGTCATACCACATACCATATGCTTGGACCTTTAACCTTGGGGTGTGCTAACCATTGCAATGTTAGCCCCCAGTCACATGTGTTTTACCATATGGCCATACACCAGGTACGGAGGAGCTAGCCATTGGAGCACACAATAGATAGGTCGTTGGCCACATGGGGCCATACGACCGAGTTCTCTGCCGAGAAAAGGGGCCAGCGTACTAACGGTCCTACAATTTCGCCCATTTTGCAGGAATCATTGAGTGTGTTGGGTTTTGGTGTGGAAAACACATAGAGGCCAAGTTAGTCTATAACTGGGTGCATTTTGGCGAGCAAGTACAACAAGATTGAAGGGGAAAACTTCTAGGAGGTGTAACTTCATTTTTTTGGCCAAACCTGTTGATATTATGGTAGCCGCGGGAGGTATTTACCTCCACGTGTAAACCTAACGAGAATAGAATATTCTGGGAAGCAAGAAGAAACCCTAATTAGTTGGCTAATAACCCTAGACGACAAGTCGACTCAAGAGGATAATTTGTATTAGGTTATTAACGTCCAAGAGAAGAAGTCGGCTAAAAGAAATATTATATACTGAGTAAATAGGCACCCAGAATGAGAAGTTGGACCAGGCAGTTTGCCAGTTTTAGTATAAATACAGGAGGTCAGTCTTCATTTTGGCAGGCATTCTTAGAACTGCAGAAGCAACACTTGTGCACACTGTAGTTGGCCAGTTGTGCGCAAGTTTGGAGGAGAGTTGTTGTTGCAGCTATTGCAACTAGCAGATTTCGGTTTTGGCTTGGACTATCTCTTAGTTATGCTTTGGACTCTCTAATCAACTCTTGTTACTCTTGCTTGGTGCGCTATCCTTGGAGAAAGGTGCGACACCCTATGTTTGGCTATCTAGCCTAGGGTTTACTTCCGGAATGATTCTCTGTCAAAGTTAAGGTGCTCGGGGGTGGCTTCGGCGTATGGTTGGGTGACAATAGTGATATTGTCTATGGTTAAACGAGCACATCCATTATATTTTAACAAAACTAGGTGTCGAAAAAGCCCCGCTAGGGGTTTTTGAACGTTTTGAAGCTATTGGAGCCATCCATTTTGTATTCTAAGGATTGTAAGAGCATTTTTAAACATAATGAAAATGATCCAAGGGAAGCTAGACCAAGAGATGTAGCCTAAGAGAGGGTGAACTCCTTTATCATTTGTTGTGTTATGTGTTCATTATTGATGATTTTTATATGTCTAATATGTTGCTCATGATTAAGTAAAACTCATTGAACTTATGTGTTAGTAGCTTGATTCAATTACCCAAACACATACATTTTGTATACTTGCAATTTAAAGAGATGAGTCTTATTCATTTTAAAGATCTATTGGAAACAAATCCATTCCATTTTCAAATCAGTTGGTATCAGAGCATAGGTTTTTGAAGGCTTGATTGTTTGCAAGTTTTTTATTTTCTAATGCTTACAAGGTTGAAGCTCACAAGAGGAAAAGGTCAACTTGTAGAGCCAAGTTCTCAATTGTCAAGAAGGAGAACTATCAAATCACCTCAAGCTTCAAGGAGATATTCACCAAGTATGGCTCATGAGGAGAGTCATGGAACTCTTCCTTCATAGGAGGAAAAATTCAAAAAATCTTTCTATGATATGACTGAGATGGTCAAAGTTTTGTTTGAAGAAATAAATGCAAGATTGCAAGGTGAAATCTCCAACCCTCCAAAGTGTTGATGATTGCAGCTACGTGAGAAATTCTCCAGGACACAAACCTGAGAGAGAGCCCCTGAGAGGGGTGTGTGGTTCCTATTTGAGACAGAGATGAAACGTAGAAATGGCCTCCTCCTTACAGAGAGTTGAGAAGAACTCCAGATGATTCTCATGTGTAACATTGTGAGAAAGGAGATCTGCAGAGTTGGATGTGCTTGTGGCTGAGCACAAGGTGAACATGTGAATTCCCAAAGAGTTGGGTGCATCATCATGAGATAGAGATGAAGATGATGTATTAGCCTCCTCTGAGCAGAGAGTTGATGATGAACTCTAGATAACTCTCCATTGTAATGCAGTGGGAAATAATATATGTTGAGTGGATGTGCCTGTGGACGAGCACAGGTGAACGTGATCCTAGTGGTTGAGCACTAGTGAGAGTGGTTCTTCTGTGTAATGTAGAGAGCCAGAGATATGGACATCCCTATGGATGTGCTCCTAGTGGTTGAGCACTAGTGGGTGTATGAGATCCCTTCTATATTGTTCAAGAGTCAGACCTGCATGTAATCCTAATTGTAATGTAAAGGGTACAGGTCGACCCCACCTTAATGTAATTGATAATTAATGTAAAAGATAATTAATCTGGTTAATATTAATTATATTATGAGATAGAGAGGTTGGCCCTGTTGTGCCAATAAACACTTCTGTTGATAGGCCAAGTCTAATATAAGTAAAGGTAAATTCCTCATTGAAGTATCATATCTTTTGTGTGAGTTTAGAAATTTCACCAAGTACATCTTCTTGGGAAAAGTTAGCACCTCTCTTGGGCGCTAGTCTTCTAGGGTTTGTAAGCACCCTCTTGTGTACTAGGTTTTCTTGGTGGTGAAGGTCTTTCTCTTGAAGAATATAGAAAAGGATTTGGTTGGGTTTTCTTCCCTTGTTGAGAAGGGTTTCCCAGGATACTTATTGTGTTCTTGTGCATGGTGTTTCTTCTTGTGATCTTGGTTTTTGCAACATAAGTGTTTATGGTTTAAGTTAAATGCTAAAAATTGGAATGAACTTCATGCTTAAACCTTGCTTATTGAAAAATCAACACAAAGGGCAATGGAGACAGTGGTGATAAAAATCCAAAGGGAAATGGAGAGAGTGGTGATTCTCCACCTCCTTCACCTCCCTCTTCCACCATTTCACAACCACCTCCAAATTCTCCAAAAGAACATGGTAAAAATCCTTTACAAACTCCTTTGCTAAAGCTTGATATTAAGTTTGAATTGCCAATGTACAATGGAGAGGTAAATGCTGAGAATTTAGATAACTGGATTTGTCAGATTGAAGTGTATTGTAGGATACAAATAATCACAGATGATGAAACTAAGATTCATCTTGCTTCTTTAAGATTGGACAGTGCAACACTCATTTGGTGGGAAGCCAAAACTCAAGAGGACATGAAGAAACATGGTAAAGTTTTATCCTCTTGGAATGATTTTATTGTTACAATTAAAAGACAATTTTTTCCATTAGCATACATGCATAAAGCTATTATGGATTGGCAAAACTTTAGACAAGCCAAAGGACAAGATGTGCAAAGTTTCACTGAAGAATTTAGGAGAAGAGCTTTGGTTTTGGGTATAGATTTGTCTTCTCAAGAAACTTTACTCAAATACATTGAAGGTTTGCATAGCTACTTGAGGCACACAATACTTATGTTTAAACCTTAAAATCTAGATGAAGTTTGTGTACAAGCAACTCATTTAGAGGCAAGAGGAAGGAATGAACCTCAAGAGGGCACCAATAAGTGTTTTTCTAATGGAGACAAGGGAAAGAGGAAGTTCGAAGGAAATGGAAAGAAAAATCCTTCAGTCAAGAAAGAGAGGGAGAAACTCTCATGTAAACATTGTTCAAAGGATGGCCATGATGAAGACCATTGTTGGAAACTTCATCCTGAAAAGAGACCCAAAAAGTTCAACAACAAAGAGAAACCAAACATTGTTGCAACTGTACAACAAGATTTAGGATCTAATTCGGAAGATGAAACAAAAATCACAGCCATGGGTTTACAAGGTAAGAATTCTATTTCTAACACTAGTTCTTCAAATTATGCCATCAATGAAACTCAACATGAGAAAGAAAGAATAGAGCTTTTTCACATAAGGGTAATTTCAAAACATACCAAGATAGATACTCTTTTTGATACGGGATCACCAGTAAACCTTATTTCTGAAGACATTGTCAAGAAACTAGATTTGGAAACTACTCCTCATCCTAAACCATACCCTTTAGGTTGGAGTTGAGGAATTGGATTCCTATGTGCATGGTAAAATTTTGTATCTTGGCAAGCTATGTTTTTCACAGGGTGAAAGAGTCAACATGATAAGGGAAGCACATTCTTCTCTTGTTGCTGGCCATTTTAGTGTAGGCAAGACGGTGGCTAGTTTGCAAAGCAAGCATCCAAAGTTTTGGGATGAGCATCTACACTACTTTCAGCATGCTTGTAACCAGGCCAAGAAGTTCATTGAACAAGTTCAGTTTGTGCATCAAACCGTTCAAGAACAGTTGAAAAAGAGCCAAGCCAAGTACAAAGCAAGGCATGACAAGTTTCGTATTGGTCTCAAAGGCACCAATCCAACCAAGGTTGGATGGAGTGAGATTGGAAAGGTGAGGGAACAATACCCTCATTTTCAGATTGACTAAAAGTAGTCTTTTGGAGGTCCAAAAGCTTCCCAATGGGGAGGTGTGATCCAGGGGATCAAATTTTGCTCAAAAATCAAAGTGCTCAGAATCGCTTCAAAACGGACACATGCATAGGCCTCGTTGTCATGAACTCAACGCAACTTGAATGGGCTCAAACGAACATCGTATGAGAAAGATATCATGTTCTATTCATTTTGCCAAACACGCAAAATTTTGTTGACTGTACAGTCTGTATAGTGTTGACGTGGCAGGGCACATACCCACACGTGGAAAGTGACGTGGTAGAGTGCTGAGTTGGCATGCTTACAGGGCAAGTTCGATGGCATACACATGGGAAAATTAGGTGTTGACACATGTCATTAGTTGGCAAGTGTTATGATGCCATGTGGCCCAGTCATGGGCTGCCACGTGGCACCCCTCCAATTTGCAAGTGGTAAAATTTTTGGGACTCCATAGGAGTCGAACCTGTGACCTCCAGGCGAGGGTAAAGACTTGGCAAGGCAGAGCTACTAGCCCACCCATGTTGTATTGCTTACACCTATACCTTTTCATATGTATTTGAATTTGCATAAAGGGACGAGCGGTGAAGTAAAGGGTCGAGGCTAGGCCCGAGCCCGCGGTTCAAACCATATTGCATACACCATACGCCCTTTCCATATAACCATTGGCATGCAGGGTTTGCATTGGTATAGCCCCAGGTCACTACACCATTACATATGATCCTTTCCATAAATCTTGGCGCGGGGTTGATGTTTAGCACCGATCATACCACATACCATATGCCCGGGCCTTTAACCTTGGCACGCACAGATCGTTGCAATGTTATCCCCCGGTCACATGTGTTCTACCATATGACCATACATTAGGCGCGGAGGAGCTAGCCATTGGAGAGCACAACAGATAGGTCGTTGGCCACATGGGGCCATACGATCGAGTTCTCCGCCGAAAAAAGGGGCCAATGCACTAACGGTCCTACAATTTCACTCATTTTGTGGGAGTTGTTGCGTGTGTTGGGTTTTGGTGTAGAAAACACAGAGAGGCCGAGTTAGTCTGTCAGTGGGTGCATTTTGGCGAGCAGGTACAACAAGCTTGAAAGGAAAAACTTCCAGGAGGTGTAACTTCTTCATCAGGTGCCGAAAAATCCTAGTTAGGAGTTTTTGGACATTCTGAAGCCATTGGAGCCATCCATTTTGTATTCTGAGAACTGTAAGAGCACTTTTTAAGCATAATAAAAATGATCCAAGGGAAGTTGGACCAGGAGATGTAGCCCAAGAGAGGGGTGAAATCCTTTATCATTTGTTGTGTTATGTGTTCATTATTGATGGTTTTTATATGTCTGATATGATGCTCATGATTTGTTGAAATAATGTAACTGCGAAGAGTATTCTTATTATTATTGTTATTTTATTCATTGGATTAATCCCCATTGTGGATTAATCATGTCGGTAATTGTATTAGGACCAAATCTCCTTTTGCGGATTGGTCATCAGACAATTGTAATAGGCAGAATAAGAAGTCGGCCCCAACAGTTATTATTGAGACCCAGAATTAAATTAAAGGTGGGTTTACCCACCCAGAGTGAG
>SNQJ01S0110702.1:5013-28843 GCA_010110895.2 Picea sitchensis
GGTTTTCTACATTGAGAGGAGTCTTTCCCTACTAGGGCCTCCCCTCTCTCCCACTACTTTACTTGTTGTTAAAAACCCTAACCTACAACCATTAGGGTTGATCTAACCTAGATAGATAACTAATCCTAACTCCTAAATTAGCCCTAGACTAACTCTTAAATTTTTCTCATTTACTCTACTAACTAGGGGGAATATTTTAGGCTAACTGTTGGCATATTTTGAGGGTGTAAGTTGCTAATATAAGTGACTTAAATATACAGCCATAAGGCTGAAATTTTCTGTAGAAAATACATGTTTCCAACAGCCATCTTATCTTGCCTCTTAAGTGCCTTTTGTCAGCCTATATTCATTGCTAATCTTGATGTTGATTTTCTTAAATAGTTTAGATCTTTGTATGCTGATTTAGATGCTTTTTTTGCTGATATAAACTATCATATACTATTTACTTTATTTGTTGATATAAATTGCCCATAGTATTTTGTATGTCCTTCACTGGAGAAAATGGTGCACCGGAGTTCATTTTGTGAAATGGACATGTATTTCATGGATTGTTGTAGTTCTACAAGTTTTCCTTGTAATCTTTTCTTGATTTTTGATGAAGTCGACGCTCCTTTATCATCCATCTCTATGTACTAAGACTTTTTCAATGCATTCTTGCACGACTAAATGTCGTACATTTGTAATGGAGATCGAATTTTTTGTAAAAGTCCTGCCACATACCTTTGTACAAGTAATCTTTCTTTCATTGCATAAGGAATTTTACTTAATAGGTCTTTGAATATTTTAGCATATTCTCGGATGGTTTTTCCCATACTTTGTTTGATGTATTTTAGTTTTTCCTCAACCAGGTAGTTTACATATTGTGTATTAAATAATGTGAGAAAAAAATGATACAATATTACATTTTGGATTTGAGATCTGAGTGTTTGACTAGACTAATAAAATCCGATGTTGGTACTCAGTCATAATGTATTATAGCACTAATTTCATCTTTCTTTGATTGGGATCATATTGTATGTTTGAAAACCTTTACCTATATATTCTACAAATCATCCTCTCAAAGGTTGTGACCATTCATTTTCTCTATATGCCGATTTATAATATTCAAGAAGTAAATTTGGTAAGGGTGTGAACTCTGTGAGATCTCTTATATGGATTAATTCATCCTCTAGTCAATTTTGAATAGTCTCTTGTGATTCAATTAGAAGCATATATCTTATATGACCATCATTGTTAGTTCGGCACCATACTATCAAGGATTGAGTATCCACAGGAATTTTCTAAGGGAGGAAGTCTGTAATACGTGGGTTTGGTTTTTGTGTGGGAGAATGTTGAATTATGGGTCCTGAATCATCAATATTGATAGTCTTGACTTTTTTTATTTCTTGTTGGGAACCACTGGCTGCAATACTCACTTGCAAGATTTCATTCCACCCAACAGTTTTCGAGGTGCTCTTTATGGATTCTCCAATAAAATTTCATGCCTAGGTAGGATTCTGATGTGAACCTTTTGGATCCCTTTCATTTTGTAACTCTTCTCGACTCGTTTTCCATTTGTCCTACTCCATTCTTTGGATGTCGGTTGAGGGTTTATAGAGCTACATTCATCGTGTAGATTTCCATCTTGAATCTAATGCATCACTTATTTCAGTTATCTTCCCCTCAACTTCAAACATTTTTGACTTTAGTGCACTCGACTTGACTTATATCATCTCGAAAATTATCCAACCCCCCATCGTCGGCCTGACATACTTGAATTCAACAGCTTTGATCATTCTTATTGTTCTCATTTCTTTAAAAAATAATATCAGACTTATCGTGTATCTTTGCAACTAGCTTCGAGGAAATCTTCCCACTCTTTTTTATTTTCTTGATAATTGGAGTTTGGTGGAGGATTGGCCAAGAGGGGTTGGTATTCGATGATGTATCTGACACCCGTTTCTAATAGGAATTTATGAAGCAAGGAGAAGAAAGTGAAAAGGAAACTATCGTGCAAGTGAGTGTAAAATTTTTGTTTATGGTTTCAATTGATGATATTTCTTCAATTGCTTGTTCTTTAATATAATCATGTACAATTATTTCAAACCACTCGTTCAATTTTTTTCTTCCTCTGTTTATTATTTTGTGCATCAATTCTTCATCAGGATTTCAACATTAGGTGATTGATTGAGATATTCAAATAGTCCCTTTGGGATAGATTTCAGTAATTGTTCATGTGTTTTAGAGAAGGATTGTGTACGTTCTTCTACTCGCGTTAATCGATTTCTCCTTGCATAATTTTGTATGTAATTATTAATTTTGTGCTCCCACCATTCGCGTATTTCTTCCAAACATAGCATCTGTGTGCTTCATATTTTGTACATGCCCGAATTCATAACTACCGGAAACAAAGCCAATGTTATATTCTGAGATAAAGTACAAGAAGGTTACGAGTATTTCCTTACATAGTGCAACATATATTACAACATTATATATAAGAACATGTAGAGATACAAGGACGCATACACAAGTAATGGGAGAGCCATCAATATGCACTTTTATCATATGTAAAAAACACTTCACCTCTATCTATTATATAGTATCACACACACACACATACAGATATACATGTCATTGTAGTTACTTGTCGGTTACAATTCTTAACTACTTGGTCAGTCGACTTTAACTATCTTTTGGACCGACTCCTCTATTCGACTTTTACAATCAACCTGTCTGGTTGACTGGTGGGTCTAGTTGGCAGAACCAACAAGCCCGTACAACAAATCCCACCCATCCATCAAAAAAAATTATCCACTCATTAAGGTTGTAAAAGATACATCTTATTGCTCTTGGGCTTGCAATGAGGTAGAAGGAAAAATATCTAGGGAGCATTCTCAAATATTTGAAACTTAGAGTATTTTCATGTTGATGTCAATGTTTCTAGAAACAATGAGCTTTATAGATAATGATACATAAAAGTGCGGAAAGGGGATTGATCAAAGGAGTAAGGAATTATTGATGTAGAAAGTTGATTAAATAGAATCACAACTCTCATTGTTGTAATTCCAATTTTAGTCTTTGTGATATAGATTAGGTTTGTTTTGTGTAGGCTTATACATAATATTTATTAAGAACATACAAGTTATCATTGATCTTACAGATTTTTTTAATCTTCTTGTGCCCTCACAGCTACCCTCTAAAATTCTTTGTCCCAGAGGATTTCATAAGGGTCCCCCTATCAAATTTTGCCACAAATAATTTTATCACTACCGAATTGATTTGGTACTGGTACATAAAACTGTTATTCTATACATGCATTCTTAGGTTTAACCAAAGAAATCTATGATGATCAGAGATTTTTTTAAATTGTATCCTACCTTTGTTAGTCCCTTTCTCTTAGAATATGAACTAGAATTTATTTTCAGGAACTCTGTTGCAATTACAAGGAAAATATTCAGTCATGTGAGCCCAAGGGATATTGGATCACTCCCCATCATGACATCTCCACTCAAGATCAATTAACATGCCATTTTTAGATCCTTTACATGATCCAAATGATGATAGGCAATCATATGCCTTCTATTGGAATAGTCTTATAAGAGTTGTGGAAAAATTATGAGATCAAAAGACCGAAAGTCTTCATACTATTCTGTATCTTATTCTCCTTGATTGGGTTAATGTCCCAAGAGTTCCAAAGCCACAATGATCTCTCTCAATGAGAAATTATAAAATGTCAATGCTAGAATGATAGAGGGTACCCTCATTTTTCGTTTTTATTCATTTGTTGACTATTTTGTGACCTTTTTACCTTTTAATCAATTTAAGTGACTTTTCATATTCCCGCTAAGTCACTTTTGACGTTTTCCCCCCTTTTTCCCTTTTAATTATATAATGTCATTTTTTCAGGCACACCATCCTCCACTAAGTATTTTGTATGTTTATTTTGACATGTAGGAGAACTTTCTTTTACAAATAATTCCTAGAGTTCCTTCCATCAAATAAAGTTACATTCCATCTATGTTTGGAATCGCTACCCAAGTTATTGGAGAACATTTTAGCCAAAGTTTGAAATAATGTTAAAAAAATAATATCTTTATAAGTAAAAGAAGTGATATTTTATAACATAACCCTCTTTAGTTGTATATATAAATAACCCTCTATAGTTTTATATATAAATAACGCATTGAAGGGCCAAAAGGGTCACTTTCGTACCTTCATCCCTGTGCCAAAGACAAAACTCACTTCATCCTCAAGGAAAAAATCACACAAAAGTGAGGTAAGAGTTTATAGAATACATGATATTAGGTGGTGCAAGACAAGATCGTGTGGAGCAGCAGAAAGGTCATGTAAAAGGTGAAAACAAGGTCATCATAGATGTGATGTACATGTTAGACTTAAATTTTAGAGTTTAGATGATAAAAGAATTCATAACAAAAAAATGCTAAAAAATTAATTTTAAATCAAGAGTATCATCAATTTACCTCCCAATATAAAGCATTAAGTCTTTTAGCATTTTTAAGTTGAAACATAGAATATCTCTTGAAAAATTATCATGTCATCCTCATCATTTTAAAATTGAATCATCATTTTAAAATTGAAACATAGCATATGCCATGAAAAAATGACATGATCTTAAAATATTAAAATTAACACTTTGATATTTTTAATTTTCATCATTACTTTGTATCTTAATAATGATGTCCACGAACTTGACATTCGCCCTCCCGGATTCTCCAACTGAGAAGGGCTTGGCTGGTACCTTAAGAAAATCGAAAAAGAGAACCAAGATTAGGTTTGCAGATTACTCACCTACACAAAGGTGAGAATATGGAGGTTGCGCCCTAATATATATATGTGTCGGTTGCAGTTAAATATAGCTGAAAAGATTAAATGAAAAAAAATCTCACTGTTAGTTTAGGGAACAATGAGGCTTTGTGGGTTTAGGGAAGCCCTACTTCAGTGCTAAATTGAATAGTTTGTGTATGTGAGGGATGAGGATAGGCACTCCGATTTTAAAAATTTTAGTTTGGTATCCTTCAATGTCCTTAGCTTTCCTATTTCCAAGGCTAAACCCCAAACTTTATATTCTAAGAAAAAACTTCGTCCTATGTAGCGACAAGAGGAATGGTTTCCGTGAAATGGGGAACTCGTAAAAACTTTTAAGGTAAATCCAGTCTCTTAATGGAATCATATTATTTTCTTTAGTATTGAGGATTAGAATTTGAATCTAAAACTTTTTAGGATCCAACTTAGATAGTTGAATTATATTATTTTCTTTAGTATTGAGGATTAGAATTTGCATCTAGAACTTTTTAGGATACATCTTAAATAGTTGTGAAAGTTGCTCTTTCCTTTTATTGATATAGTAATTTTTTTTAGTTTTAATTAGGGAAAAAATTATAAATTTCATTATTAATAAAAAAAATTGTAAAATTTGACTTATAAAGAAGGTAGAAAATGGAAATCATTTCTTTTTAATTTATTAATTCAAACATAATTTCTTATTTCAAATATATTTAAATAAAAAATAATAATTTAGATAATATTAATTTGTTTTAAATAATTTAGTAATATAACTAAATAGTGAATAACATTATCATCATTATTTTTATATATGAGAGAAAATTTACAATAAAATATACATACATACATACATACATACATACATACATACATACATACATATATATATATATAGTATTACTGAAAACTAGACCAATAAGAAAACATAACATTGTTATTCAGAAAGTGTTTGGTATGTCTAATATCTATAACTGATAAACTAAAACAGGAATAGCTCCTAGTTCTTCTATGAGTACTTATTTCCGTATCTAATCTACTAAACAGAGGTGGTAAACTCAAACCTCTATGGTAACTTAACAAAAAATACAGATGAAACAACATAAAACCTTAGCTAATGTTTATGCATGTTGTCACTGGGACTTGGGGATAAGCATGGTCCACACTAGACAAGTCCATGTCGGCCATCTTGTCAGCGATCAGGTTCATCTTGTGGTCAACCAACTTGATCTAGAGTTGCATGTTGTCGAGTTGCAGGAGGACTTCTTAGCGAGCTTCATGGTGGTCCAACAGAACTTTGCCCATCATATTCTTCAAGTGCCAATAAATGTCCACAGTTTTCAGGTACTGTGAGGACCGCCCACAGATGGAACCAGTATCAAGAACCCATGATATGGCAGTATCCTTCACCTCATCATCTGAGATTAACTTCCTTAGAACACGAACATCAGCCTCGACCAGATTCATTTCCGACTAAATTTCTGGAGGGGGCACTGAGCGATAGGTATTCGTTGGGTTTTCAGTTGCGTCCACCAATCAAAAGCCCAATCGGGTTATAGGTCTGCGTGAGGTGCCCCCACCACCTCGACTGGAAGAGATGTTGTGATCCATATCAAAGGAATTGGAGAACCAGAGTGTAATAATAGGGAGAGAGAAGGGGGAGGAAGTGCCCACCATAGGGTGCAACAGGGAAACTGTGGAGGGAAATAATGGACATGAGAGAAAAATAGCCAGAGACAAGTAGTAATGCAGCCATAAGGGGACAAAGATAACATAAAAAACTAGTGCCAAGGCCCATAAGTGGAGGATGCTCCCATGATTAACGTAGATATCGATCGTATCTTCCATAAAACTCAATTGCTTTGCCACCTTCCCATATCTCATGCGAAGGACAGGAGGATCGAACTAGTAAGGTGCACACAAAATCATGATGTGAATGCGAGGATAGGTACTCTCGAGTTCAAAGAAGAGACAACAATGGGGGGTATTAAACCGCATGAGGAGGCAAGGTGGATGATGGAGGTGGTTGAAAAATGTCCGCAGATCTAAAGGCCAGGTGGGTGGGTGGCGCAGACCCCCTCGCCTTCTCTCCTTCGAGGTTGCTCGAGCTCCCGGTCTAGGATCGTTTGAATACCTGAGTCGAATTGACTCTTCATCTCCCTAATGGAACTCGTTAACTCTATCATAGGTCCTCCTTTCTCCAAAGTGCTCGTCCTCCCTTAACCCCACGACCCTCTTCTTGGCCCTTCTAAGAAATTTGGCGGCGACACTCGTTCTCCGTGCCAGGGAATTTATATTACGTGACCTCGGGTTGTGTCCCGGGGATAAACCATAAAAAGCTCTTTGGATTTGGGCTTCAGCTCTTTCCATGACAACCAACTCTTACGTTCCCAAACTTTGAATCAACGAACTCAAATGACGTGAGGATCAACTATCCCCGTCCCTCCTTCTGATCGATGGTTGTGATCTATTCGGACTCCAGCCTTTGGAAGTCTCTCACTTTTCCTCCTCGAATTTCTCCCGGAGTACTTCCTTTCGAACTCCACGATCTAAGACCACGTGTCTCCTGATGATCAATGGCCAAGATCTACTCCGCTCTTCGGATATTCATCGATCTTTCTCTCTCCTTGTCGGTAAACTTCTGGAGTAATACTCCTCCAAATCGTGGATATTTCTTCCACGCATCCCTTCCAGATCCAACTGTCTAGATTCAAAATGCTCTTCACAACTTCGTGAACATTCCTACTTTCTCTTGGAAAACCTCTTGGAGCTCCAACTCTCAGATCTCCGTATCTATTTCCACTTGTCTCCTCTCGATGATGGACTATTTAACAGTCTTCCTAACTCCAGTGAGTCCTCGACCCTCTTGCACACTTAAAAAAAAAAGTTCCTGAGACATAGACTGTTCTCAGCCTTTCCTGCACTCCTTGCAGAGTTTTTCCCTAGCTCTCCTGAGATTTTTCTCAGCTTGAAACCTTCGAGTTTCTTGGTTCTCATGTGTCCTTCTTCGGACCTCCTATTTCTCTCCTGGCAGCTTAACGCCCTTCCTCCTGAGCTTGTGATATGAACTTACTTTGACCTTGGTGCACTCCTTACGATCATTTAAGTCTTTTGTCGGCTTCTCCCTGAGACCTTCCAGAAGTATTAAGGAATCTCCTTTCCTTGGTTGATGCACTCTTGCAAAGCCTTCCTTCCTTAGAGTGTTCAACAACCCTCGGGTTCTCTCAATGTATCCAACGTTTCAAAATGTTTTGGTCATGTGCGCACTCACACTTGCTCTATGCCCTCCTGGCAAAGTGTTAGAGAGTGTTCAGTAACCCTGCATTGTGCTTCCTCTCAAATAGTCTTTCTTTCCAAGGCATTCAACAACCTTGAAATTCCCCTCCAAGAATATGAATTATCCTAGGGTTCCCTCCTGGTAGCTTCTCATTTGAATCGAATGAGTTCAAACATGCACTCCTTGTGTCGGCTCACAGAGTCTCCACTCTCTGTCGTGCACTTCTTGCACTTATCCTTGAGAACTAGAATTGATCCAACACACTCACAGATAGAATATTCTAATTCTATCCATGAAGACGATTTATAACATACATCTACAACATAAATGCATATGAATGATATTCACAATTAAACATCCATTACACAGAAATTGATAAACATGAAAATATGTTATTTTTCTATCAACGGTGGAATTTTCATTACAATATGTGATTTTTAACTACAAATAAGTCTCGTCTCTTAACAACTTCTTGTCTTACAATGATTTTCATCAACTCCAACAGCCTCTTTCGGGCATACAATACAAGGATTTATACAAGAGAGGCTCGATGAGCTTCCCTCCAAGCTAAGCTAGTGGTGTCTAATCACCATTCAAAATGCCTGAATAATGAGGCAGATTACAATCATGGATATTTGATGCGAATCGGATGTAGATCCCTACTACCATCAACCACTTAATGGTGAACTTATCTACAGGCTGTGCGAAGGCACAATTTGGCTCTACCAACCTGTCAGCATTAATTACCTTAATCATGTTTTAGATTTTCAAACGAAAAATGAGAGGGCGACGCCTCTCCCTTCCTTGAATGTGCACTACTCATGTTAATCAGTTGGTGTGTGTTGAGGTGGAGCGATGCTCCTGCATCATACTTCATGGCTACGAAAATTCATGAGCTTCCCAACTCTGTTGAAATCCTCCTGGATACCAAACTTTCTCCTGGAGTTGTCCTCCTNTCTTTGTTTTTGTTCTTGCTTCTACATCTTCTCTACTGCTCGTGCAAGTGTTCCTCTGTCCAGATTCTCCTTATTGATTGCTTCTTCTATTGACTTCACCATTAGACTCCTTATCTCCTCTATGACCTCTTCCAGCTGCTTCATTGATTGGTTCTTCTTGTGCAGTCAGCTCGGCTGCAACTCTTCATGTTTCTCTATGGGTGTATCATCTTGATCTCCCATGATTCTTTCATCTCCTATGACATTGAATGGCCACTCTGTTGCAAACTTCAATTCTGCAGTTTCTCCACTGAATTGTTGTTCAGCTACCTCCTTTGATATACTAACCCCTGTTAGTTCTTTGGTTGGTCCCATTCTAGCTTCCTCCAGCTACAATGCATGCTGGCATGTCTCCTATGGCATGGCTATCTCATGGAAGCCACCTTCTAGTTCCAAACAGTCCAACCAATCCTCCAGTTCCTTTAACTCCATCTCCCACTGAGTGAGTAACTCAACTGGGTGCTCCTCTTCTGTTGGGGTAGAATTCAGTACCTAATCCTTCTCGTCCATGATAGTCTCTACTCGTTTCCCTTCTATTGCATCTGCAACACCTGTATTAAGCTCTCCTCAGTTGCTTGGAAATAATATATGGATTCCCCCAATGACCATAACAGTCCTATGATCCCTCTCCTTCGTGATGGAAGTTTTTAACTTGAAATCATCTTCATTCACGTGGCTTGCAGTTCTTCATGCAACTTCATATGGATGAAGCCTTTCTTCTTCCTTCTTTCCATCTGTCAACACCCCCAGCTGACATAAACTCTCAGTTGAGCTTATCTCTTCTCCCTTGCCCACCTAGAAAATTGGGATGTCTCCTCTGCCCTTTTGGAAGTATACGAGATCAACTGATCCCTTCTCATTTCCCACCTAGAAACCTATGAACCCTATACCAAATTTCTTTCCCTCGCCATTGATATTTTCAGAATATCTCAACCACCTTTTTAATGCCTATTGTTGCCTTCTGGACAACAACTTCCGAACAAGCCACTTATTTTTTATTTTCAAAGGCCACTCGTACCTCTAGCATACCTTTGCCTCTTACTGCATCTTAAATGCTAGCCTCTCCATCTCTACTTGAATTTCACTGAGATCCTTATCCATCTCTGCTTTGCTTCTTTGTGTGTAGTCTTCCCCTTGACCACGTTTATGACCTTCAATGACCATATCGCTTCACTTGCAACCCACCTGGTTGTTTACCATCTGTTGCGCACTTCGCAACAGTCTCCATAAAGTGTCTCACTCTGTCTCTCTTCACCTGTTATATACAGGTGAAATCAAGCTCTGACTCTACTTGTTGTAGCTAGACTGTCTCCTTTTCCTTAAAACAATTTCAGGCTCTGATACCACTATGACACAGACCCCCTCCCCTTCTCTCCTTTGGGGTTTCTCGACCTCACAGTCTAGGATTGCTTGAATACCTGAGTTGAATTGACTCTTCAGCTCCCTGCTGGAACTCGTTAACTCTAGCACATGTCCTCCTTTATCCAAAGTGTGGGTCCTCCCTTAACCCCATGATCCACTTCTTGGCCCTTCGAAGAAATTTGGTGGTTGCACTCATTCTCCATGCCAAGCCCTTTCTATCATGTGACCTCGTGCTATGTCTCAGGGATAAACCACAAAAAGCGCTTCAGATTCAGATCGCAACAAAATGTGTAGTTCTTAGATAGAGATCGTATGCAAAATTTATGACCCCAGGAAGTTGATGTACTAACTTACCCAAACAAGGCCCACATGACTTTTGACACTTCATCTCCTAAGCTTAGGTTTTTGGATGTCTAGGGTTTTTAACATTCTTGTTTATTGTAAAAAGGCCTTCAGAGCCTCATTGTAATCATCTTCTTGGGAATGAGTGCAGTCGTCACATCTCTTCTCAGAGATAAGCCACCACCATTCCAACAAGCTTGTTTTACGCTGCATTTTACAGTTTCAACTTATTTCCTTATTGTACATAAAACTAGTTTTACTACATCTCTGTTATTATTTGTTAAGCATCTTTTAATAATCTATATTCATTTCATTCTTCTCATAAAATCTGGATCAGTGGTATCATAGCGGTCTACTCCTTGTCGTCTTAATGCATGTCCCCAACAAGGTCAGGGTACAAAGAATTGGTTCTCGATCTTGTTTCTCTTGATGAAAAAATATCTTGCACTCCCAAACGACCTCTCATGGCAGGAGAATAGAAAGATGACGGGACAGGAGATCCTTTCAAAATGTTGCTTGAGGAATCCCTCACGCAACAGAGGAAGGAGATGATGGATATTTTTGTGCAAATCCTTCATCGGCTACCAAGAAGTAATGCATCTTCCTCAGGCGGAGGGGCCGCCCCCTTCAAGGTAGAAATAAACTTCATTATTCCTATATTTGAAGGTCAAATAGACGCAGATGATGTAGACAAGTGGTTGAATCTACTAGAAGGGTATTTTTTTGTCCATAACTTTTCAAATAGAGAAAAAATTACTTTTGCGCTCCTCAAAGTCATTCTCCTTGTCAAAGATTAGTGGGAAACTTTCTGTGAGCAAAAGGAAATAGAGGAACCCTCATTATTTACAGTCACAGCCACTTGTCTATTTAGTCTATGTAAAAAGTGGGAAAGGAAAGGTAATGTTTTGTGTTGAGACTATGTTGTCAATCTTGTCATAACACATTAATTTTGCATAAGATAATATTATGTAATATAATAAATATTATATAAATTAAAATATATATTATATAAATTAAACTAACTAAACATAAATTATATAAATACATAGGAACCAAATATCAAAATAGCATAAAAAAAACTAAGAATAAGTACTCAACACCTTGAAAAAGAGATAATTTCAAATAATAATCCTCTTCTAGGGGGAAACCTCCTTATACACCACATAAATTTCCCAAAAAAGATGATTCCAAATGAAAAAGGTCTCCTTGGTATATATATAGGAGACTAGGAGGTACAATTAAAACTAATGGACCCAAACCGACAAAATAAAATAACATTAGTAATGAATATGCCCCAATTAAGGGGTAATGTGACACTATTTATGCCTTAACATGCCCCTCCCCTTCAAACAGTTATCACCCAAATGCATGTATGAACCTTCCAGATGATTCGCCTAGGGATCACCCAAGAAAGTAGTGAAACACTTATCTTTGAGTAAAGGGGACCAACAATATAATAAAGAATGTTTAAAAGGTTAGTTGAAGGATAGGAGGTCTCACCACGAGCTGACCTATCACATCCATGAATATCTGGTGGTATGACATTGCCATCATATGGTCACCAAGCTAGGATAATGGCTCTCAGTTACATGGATGAGAGAAAGGGGGTCTCATCACGAGCCAACCTTCTCATTTCCACTAGGTGTTTGTGGTTGAAAATATCATTATCTGGTCACCATGCTAGGGAAATGACCTTCAACCTCTCCTTAAAATTATGAAAGAATGAAATAATGGAAAATTAATGGGCTTGGAAAAAGTTCATTGTGGGCGAAGGTACCACACACCCTATACAAAGGCACCCATGAATGAGACACTACGCCCCCTTGTATTTCATGACTCTTATGCCCATTGAGACTTCACCCCAACCACTTCATCCTTTTTACATGGCTTAGTGAGGGATCTCTTGGAAACTCTCCTCGACCTAGGGAAAAATATACCCAATAGGACACCTCATCACCCCTCCCATATTCAAGCTTGACAAGTCACATAGTGTCTGTTATCACCGAGAGTCACCTTCATATTGCAAGAGGATAAGCCTAGTACCCATCAGAATGTTTGGAGGATGTTGGTTTTATGAGTGGAGGTCAAATGGCCAAAAATCAGTACAGGAATGATTCTAACACAGAAACTGGGTAGGAAATGCACAGGGAAGTGAGGGCCTCATTAATTTAGGTTAGTGAATTGAGTTTAACTATGAGAAGAGGGAAAAATTATTGAGAAAGTGGATAAATCTTCCATGGGCATAAGGCTTTCAAGCAGCCTGGTGAAGAAAAACTCAGGCTCAAGAGAAATCTTGAACTCAATCTTCAGACACTAAAATATGTCACAAGAACATAGTCACAACAACATAATGATCAAACCTACATCAGATTGCAACTACAACAACTCAAATGAATCCTCCATGCTTGATCCTTTCAGCGTAAGAGGGGAAAGAATAACAAGGAAGCTGACTAAAACTGATCACATAGATACTGTAATCAAACCTACATTACAATAAAAATACAACCCTCGACTGGATCCTCCATGCCCGAGTGTTTTAGCATATTTTTTTACAGAGATGAAAAGAGGTTGACTTCTATTAATGAGAAAGTATCAAATTTGATACATAACCAGAGAATAGTTCTGGCATAAAAAAAAATTACAAAATAGGGAGCTCTACTCAACCAGTTGACGACCTTAACAAAATATCAAATTGAAACATTTATACTCAGATCAGTCCACAACTATCAGGAGTGTGATATGATCACTACATTCAAAGCATTGCATCCAAGCAATATTTTGTCGACATGTGCATGTATCCCTCTGTCAAATGCAAGCTCAAGTCGACATGGGTCTGTAGGGAAAATATGTCCACAGGGGTACCACGGGCTGACGGTTTAGTTCCCATGGTCGGGCCTTCCATGACTTCCATTTATGGAGTGAGTGGAGGTTTCAACCACCAAACCTACCTTTTATTAACTACTTTTCCTCGGGGACTCTATGAGACTTAAATCTCAAGGAGCGTCCACGTCCTGCTCTCGGATAGGATGCCATATAAACATGTGATTGTGGGGCTGCTCAAAATAGGTTTGGGTTCATACCGCTTCTAGGCCTGCAATCCACCACCTTTCACCACGTAGCACTTTCTCCTTACCATGGTTTCAATTGTAGGACCAGTCAATGGACCGCGAACCTAGATCTGGACGCTATCTTCGATCTAGGCACACTTGCCAGATTTGGCGCCATCACCAAGCTTAATCACCCACCAACTTTAGGATCTTCGAAAAGTGTGCTTTGGGATGGGGTGCTACCTTTTCCTTTGGCTTATTCATAGATGTGACCTGGGGCTATGACCTCATGCAGACATGTGAATGTGGCCAGGGCCAAGAGTGGTTTGGAAAAAAACTGCTTTTGTCCCCGCAATTCACCATGAGTCACCACCTTTCCCCTTCTCAAAAACCACGGTTCTGATTGCAGCTCGCCTTCGAAATTTTAAAGATCGAGAACCTTCCAACCCCACATTGAAGCATGACCAATGATCTTGTGATCTACGATGAGGCCATTTGATCAATGGCTCAACTCTGACGAATCGGATCTATACCCTCTCAAACCGACAACCACGATTTGCTTCGCGATTCGGGCTTCGGACCATTCAAATCTCAAACTTCTGCCTTCAGTGATTTTACCCGGAGCCAACGATGTAATGATGTGTTTCCTCTTGAATCAAACGATCGAGAATTACTTCAGAATTTTATCCGGAGTTCACGGATTTATACCACATGTCCCCTGGATCCTCCTTCAAGTAAATCCTCTATAGCGCTGGATCAGATGACGCATGGCCCTCGAAAGATCATCGAATGAGATCCGTTCGGGTCTCTGGACTTTAGCAATTTCAAAAGTGAAACATGAAAAATCTCCCGGAGGAGAATCGTCGAAGTGACATGGTGGATTGAAGCCATATGATGTCATGAATGTTGATGTGTCATTAAAGGAGGGTGACACGTGCTACACCCGAGTGACCTGGAAAGAGCGCCACATGTCTTGACTGGTAAGTGTATCACATGCTTCGGCACTTCAGGACTTTGGCCACTTCGGGGNAATGCTTATCTAATGATGTGCAGTCCCCCGCAGATCGACGAACCAAATTCATTTTGGGCCTTCGGCACTTCGGGAACTTTACGCACTTCTCACTTCAAAACTCCTGAAGCTCATTTCCTTGAACACTTGGATCAGATGCCACCTGTCCCCTTCTCAAGATCAATGGATCATGCTCGCTCCGGGCCTTGGGACTTCGGACCTTTTGCTTTGGCGCTATATTTTGCGTAATTTTGGACTTCAAAAATGCCCGTGATCCGCTGATATGAACTGCTCCTGGAATCTCAGTCACTGAAAGATTAAAACTGCATGTTTCTTGCGCTTCAAGCCCGAAATGGACTATTATGAAAGTTTTGCTTTGTGTTCATGGTTGCGACCTGCGATGAAAAAGGATTTGGACGTCTGGCTATGGGCTGGGGAAACGGAGAGACCAGTGACTGGAACACAAGAAGCGAGTGCTCATCCTTGGAGAAAAACAGAGGGGTTTGGGGTCGAGATTTATTTCGGGTAAGACATTAAGGGAAACCAGGGCACACAGACAAAAAATGGGAAAATAGAAAACCAATTTTAACAGTTGAAAGGGACAAACTTCAAGACCTGACCTACGAAAAGGAGAGATACATGAAAATGAATTATAGAGTTAAGTATTAACAATGAACACATACGACTCTAGACCACATTATGTGATAACAGGGTCCTTGAGAAATTAATTGTTTGATATAGTGATATTTGATGCACATACTTAGGTGGTTCATTTATTGATTGGATTCACTTATCATGATGTTATAACTTGATATCCTTGGAGGGCATGCTCATTTGTCTTTGCAGGACCTAGCTAGTGGAAACGATGGGAGAACAAGCCTAGCTTGAGATTCCATGGGGTTTCAAGCCCACAGGTTGGATGCCAAGGGTCCACATACCAAATCACAGAGATGAAATATTGAAATACTAGAGGACAACTGGATGGACCTAGCCCACGCTTCACTTGCCAAATGATTTTCCTAGGAGAGGAAAAACGTCACCTACTAGGGAATGACGTCACTTTTGGGGGCTAGGGTTTGGTGGTGATGTAGCCACTCATTGACACATGGAAGTTTTGAGGAGAAGAAGGTCTTCACCATGAGGATATTGTTTATATGCTTGACATGTGGCCTTTGGAGGCCTACCCATGATTCTCCAACACCAACAACTTCTTCTAAGAGGAAAAACATCCCGTAAAGGGGAGATGTCCATGTAAAATTAGGGTTTTATTTGTTCAAAACTGAAACTTTAAATGAATTGTTTAATATTACTTTGTTAAAGGGGGCAAGATTAGGGTTGTTGACCCCTAGTCTTTTGGTTTACCCCTTAATTTATGGACAAGTCACCTTAGTGACATTTTGTATAAATAAGAGATCATAAGATCTCATTTGGACATAACTCTCCCTCTTGTTAGAGGACTTGGATATGAAATTTTTGCTACATTTGTCTCTTTTGCACTTTTTTATGGCTATCTCTTGTGAATGGTTGATGGAGGAGTGAGGCGATAGCCCTGGAGGAATGACTTTTGTATTTTATGGTGGATTATATTAGCTTCTTTCTTGATTTTGGTATGGTCTTTTACTCTTATTCTATCATGTTTTCAAGTCAAGGATTGTTATGCTAGGAACTAAGTGGGAAGTAAGAGTATTTACACCCCTAATCTAGTCTCCATCATTTATTTCTTAAAATTCATTGATGTTGAAAGGGTTTGTTTGCAGAAATAAGAGGATTTACACCCCTCATTATCAAACCCTAACTAGAGATACTTTACTTGGGAAGTAACAGGATTTACACCCCCAAGGAAGTAGAATATCTAGTTCATTTATTTGACTCCATTAACCCAATAGTAAACGCACTAGTCATCTATAAATTGCATTGGAGATATAAAACCATTTCCTTGGGAAACATGAAATTTCATATTTTGAAAGTTCTCTTGCTTGAATTTGGTTTTCTACATTGAGAGGAGCCTTTCCCTATTAGGGCCTCCCCTCTCTCCCACTACTTTACTTGTTGTTAAAAACCCTAACCTACAGCCATTAGAGTTGATATAACCTAGATAGATAACTAATCCTAACTCCTAAATTAGCCCTAGACTAACTCTTAAATTTTTCTCATTTACTCTACTAACTAGGGGGAATATTTTGGGCTAACTGTTGGCATATATTGAGGGTGTAATTTGCTCATATAAATGACTTAAATATACAGCCATAAGGCTGCAATTTTCTGTAGAAAATACATGTTTCCAACAACCATCTTCTCTTGCCTCTTAAGTGCCTTTTGTCAGCCTATATTCATTGCTAATCTTGATGTTGATTTTCTTAAATAGTTTAGATCTTTGAATGTTGATTTAGATGCTTTTTTTGCTGATATAAACTAACATATACTATTTACTTTATTTGCTGATATAAACTACCAATAGTATTTTGTATGTCTTTCATTGGAGAAAACGGTGCACCGGAGTTCATTTTGTGAAATGGACATGTATTTCATGGATTGTTGTAGTTCTACAAGTTTTCCTTGTAATATTTTCTTGATTGTTGATGAAGTTGACGCTCCTTTATCATCCATCTCTATGTACTGAGCCTTTTTCAATGCATTCTTGCAGGACTAAATGTCGTACATTTGTAATGGAGATCGAATTTTTTGTAAAAGTCCTGCCACATACCATTGTGCAAGTAATCTTTCTTTCATTGCATAAGGAATTTTACTTAATAGGTCTTTGAATATTTTATCGTATTCTCGGATGGTTTTTCCCATACTTTGTTTGATGTATTTTAGTTTTTCCTCAACCAGGTAGCTTACATATTGTGTATTAAATAATGTGAGAAAAAAATGATTTATATTTTCCTTCGATCTCTATTGATTGTCTGTAAAATTCATGAACTAAGTGAGGGCCCTAGATCGAAGCATGAAACCAAATTGTGTCATCTCCTTATCTTCCTGGTAATGTTTGTTTCATCCTAGAATATCTCACAAATGAATGAATGTCATTTGGTATCTTCATCACCTTCGTAAATGGGAATATGGTTCATGACCATCGTGGTTTTCTTGGGGTTTTTAAGAATTGTAACTATTGCAATATTTTGATTAGAAGTCAACTCGGTAATCGATACAATATTACTTTTTGGATTTGAGAACTAAGTGTTTGACTAGACTAATAAAATCCAATGTTGGTATTCAGTCATAATGTATTCTAGCACTAATTTCATTTTTCTTTGTTTGGGATCATATTGTATGTTTGAAAACCTTTACCTATATATTCTACAAATCATCCTCTCAATGGTTGTGACCATTTGTTTTCTCTATATGTCGATTTAGAATATTCAAGAAGTAAATTTGGTAAGGGTATGAAGTCTGCGAGATCTCTTAAATGGATGAATTCATCCTCTAGTCAGTTTTGAATAGTCTCTTCTGCTTCAAGTAGAAGTATATATCTTATATGACCATCATTGTTAGTTCGGCACCATACTATCAAGGATTGAGTATCCACAAGAATTTTCTAAGCGAGGAAGTCTGTAATACGTCGGTTAGGGTTTCGTGTGGGAGAATGTTGAATTATGGGTCCTGAATCATCAATATTCATAGTCTTGACTTTGTTTATTTCTTGTTGGAAACCACTGGCTGCGATACTCACTTGCAATATTTCATTCCACCCAACAGTTTTTGAGGTGCTCTTTATGGCTTCTCCAATAAAATTTCATGCCTAGGTAGGATTCTGATGTGAACCTTTTGGATCCCTTTCATTTTGTAACTCTTCTCGACTTGTTTTCCATTTTTCCTACTCCATTATTTGGATTTCGGTTGAGGGTTTATAGACCTACATTCATCATGCATATTTCCATATTGAATCTAATGCATCACTTATTTCAGTTATCTTCCCCTCAACTTCAGACATTTTTTACTTTAGTGCACTCGACTTGACTTATATCATCTCAAAAATGATCCAACCCCCCATCGTCGGCTCGACATACTTGAATTCAACAACGTTGATCATTCTTGTTGTTCTGATTTCTTTAAAAAATAATATCAGACTTATCGTGTATCTTTGCAACTAGCTTCGAGGAAATCTTCCCACTCTTCTTTATTTTCTTGATAATTGGAGTTTGGTGGAGGATTGGCCAAGAGGGGTCGGTATTCGATGATGTATCTGACACCCGTTTCTAATAGGAATTTATGAAGCAAGGAGAAGAAAGTGCAAAGGAAACCATCGTGCAAGTGAGTGTAAAATTTTTGTTTATGGTTTCAATTGATGATATTTCTTCAATTTCTTGTTCTTTAATATAATCATGTACAATTATTTCAAACCACTCGTTCAATTTTTTTCTTCCTCTGTTTATTATTTTGTGTATCAATTCTTCATCAGGAGTAAGTTTCAACATTAGGTGATTGATTGAGATATTCAAATAGTTCCTTTGGGATAGATTTCAGTAATTTCTTCATGTGTTTTAGAGAAGGATTGTGAACATTCTTCTACTTGCGTTAATCGATTTCTCCTTGCATAATTTTTTATGTAATTATTAATTTTGTGCTCCCACCATTCACGTATTTCTTCCAAACATAGCATATATGTGCTTCATATTTTGTATATGCTCGAATTCATAACTACCGGAAACAAAGCCAATGTTATATTCTGAGATAAAGTACAAGAAGGTTACGAGTATTTCCTTACATAGAGAAACATATATTACAACATTATATATAAGAACACGTAGAGATACAAGGAAGCATACACAAGTAATGGGAGAGCCATCAATATGCACTTTTTTCATATGTAAAAAACACTTCACCTCTATCTATTACATATTATCACACACACACACACACAGATATACATGTCATTGTAGTTACTTGTCGGTTACAATTCTTAACTACTTGGTCAATCGACTTTACCTATATTTTTGACCGACTCCTCTCTTCGACTTTTACAATCAACCTATCTAGTTGACTGGTGGGTCTAGTTGGCAGAACCAACAAGCCCGTATAACAAATCCCACCCATCCATCAAAAAATATTATCCAATCATTAAGGTTGTAAATGATACATCTTATTTCTCTTGGGCTTGCAATGAGGTAGAAGGAAAAATATCTAGGGAGCATTCTCAAATATTTGAAACTTAGAGTATTTTCATGTTGATTTCAATGTTTCTAGAAACAATGAGTTTTATAGATAATGATACATAAAAGTGCGAAAAGGGGAATGATCAAAGGAGTAAGGAATTATTGATGTAGAAAGTTGATTTAATAGAATCACAACTCTCATTGTTGTATTTCCAATTTTAGTCTTTGTGATGTAGATTAGGTCTGTTTTGTGTAGGCTTATACATAATATTAATTAAGAACATACAAGTTATCATTGATCTTATGGATTTTTTTAATCTTCTTGTGCCCTCACAGCTACCCTCTAAAATTCTTTGTCCCAGAGGATTTCATAAGGGTCCCCCTATCAAATTTTTCTACAAATAATTTTATCACTACCAAATTGATTTGGTACTGGTACATGAAACTGTTATTCTATACATGCATTCTTAGGTTTAACCAAAGAAATCTATGATGATCAAAGATTTTTTAAAATTGTATCCTACCTTTCTTAGTCCCTTTCTCTCAGAATATGAACTAGAATTTATTTTCAGGAACTCTGTTGCAATTACAAGGAAAATATTCAGTCATGTGAGCCCAAGGGATATTGGATCACTCCCCATCATGACATCTCCACTCAAGATCAATTAACATGTCATTTTCAGATCCTTTACAAGATCCAAAAGCTGATAGGCTATCATATGCCTTCTATTGGAATAGTCTTATAAGAGTTGTGGAAAAATTATGAAATCAAAAGACCGAAAGTCTTCAGACTATTATGTATCTTATTCTCCTTGATTGGGTTAATGTCCCAAGAGTTCCAAAGCCACAATGATCTCTCTCAATGAGAAATTATAAAATGCCAATGCTAGAATGAGAGAGGGTACCCTCCTTTTTCGTTTTTATTCATTTGTTGACTCTTTTGTGACCTTTTTACCTTTTAATCAATTTAAGTGACTTTTCATATTCCCGCTAAGTCACTTTTGACGTTTTCCCCCCTTTTTCCCTTTTAATTATATAATGTCATTTTTTTCAGGCACACCATCCTCCACTAAGTATTTTGTATGTTTAGTTTGACATGTAGGAGAACTTTCTTTGACAAATAATTCCTAGAGCTCCTTCCATCAAATAAAGTTACATTCCATCTATGTTTGGAATCGCTACCCAAGTTATTGGAGAACAATTTAGCCAAAGTTTGAAATAATGTTAAAAAAATATCATCTTTATAAGTAAAAGAAGTGTTATTTTATAACATAACCCTCTTTAGTTGTATATATAAATAACCCTCTATAGTTTTATATATAAATAACGCATTGAAGGGCCAAAAGGGTCACTTTCGTACCTTCATCCCCGTGCCAAAGAAAAAACTCACTTCATCCTCAAGGAAAAAATCACACAAAAGTGAGCTAAGAGTTTATAGAATACATGATATTAGGTGGTGCAAGACAAGATCGTGTGGAGCAGCAGAAAGGTCGTGTAAAAGGTGAAAACAAGGTCATCATGGATGTGAGGTACATGTTAGACTTAAATTTTAGAGTTTAGATGATAAGAGAATTCATAACAAAAAAATGCTAAAAAATAATTTTAAATCAAGAGTATCATTAATTTACCTCCCAATCTAGAGCATTAAGTGTTTTATCATTTTTAAGTTGAAACATAGGATATCTCTTGAAAAATTATCATGTCATCCTCATCATTTTAAAATTGAAACATAGCATATGCCATGAAAAAATGGCATGATCTTAAAATATTAAAATTTACACTTTGATATTTTTAATTTTCATCATTACTTTGCATCTTAATAATTTCTTAAATATTATTATTATTATATTCATTATTATAATAAATGTGTGTAGTTTTTTAAACAATATTTTTCAATATCCATTACTACCATATTTCTCATTTTCATACATAATTCGTCGACTTAAAATACATTTTTTTTAACTAACACACCATTTAAATGTTATTGTTAAATAGTTTTAATCACATAATTAACAAAAATAAATTATACAAATATAGTTGATATTCAATATGTTATATTTAACTTCATAAACTCCATCAAATCCAATTAATAACACATCATCAAAAAAAATATCTCTCTTAAATAATTTCAACCACATAAATAACAAAAAAAAACTTATACAAATATAATATATATTCAACATTCTATATCTAATTTAACTTCATAAACTCCATCAAATCCAATTAATAACACATCATCAAAAAAATATCTCTCTTAAATAATTTCAACCACGTAAATAACCCCCCAAAAAAAAAAAATAAAAAAAAAATAAACTTATACAAATATAATATATATTCAACATTCTATATCTAATTTTATAAGTTCCATGAAATTGGATTAAGTCAAGGATTTAAATTCATCAAGATTTAATTCTCAGTTTCTTATAATTAAAACTATTCCCCGACTAGTCCAAATATGGTTAAAACAATTTCAGCACAGAAAGATTGTCCACCAACTTGAGATTCGCCCTCCCGGATTCTCCAACTGAGAAGGGCTTGGCTGGTACCTCAAGTTCAACAGCTGCGAGCATGAGCGAAGACAGGATTAAGAAAATGATATTTTGAAAATATGTTAAAAAACACACTATTTTTTAAACTAAACAAATAAATATTTAAAAGGGCAATACACTGTAAGTTATACGATGAGGAGTTATACTCCATAGATCTAAAAGGGAAAAATCAGTTTTATATACGACTGTCATAATATTTTTTTTTAAATAATTTAAATTCAGTATAATATTTTTATTTATTTTATAAAATTGGTTTATTTTATAAAATTTATGATTATAATTAAATATTTAAACCTTAAATTTAATAATATAAATTAAAGAAAAGCAATTTTTACGTTATTATTTTCCATATAAGTAATTGACATAATTTTGGAAAATGTTGGAGTGATTCCCACATCTAACTTAACTATTAAAAAAACAAATTAATAATATTCTAGTTATTAGAATACAAAATAAATTAATCAATTAATTTTATATTTTAAAAATAATAAGATTAAAACAATAATAAAATTATTGATGATTCTTAGTTGGTTTTCAAGATTATGGGGACTCCTCGCCATAAGAACGATATCATGAGCATAAAGAAGAAGCATAAAGAAGAAAACTATACCAATGAGAGTAGGGCCAAGCAACCTGCTTCGTCCAAAAATTATTGTAACATGTTGATTTATATGCAAAAAAGGGTAGGGGACAAGGGACAACCTTGCTTGACTCCAATATTGCAATTAATCTCTTTGGACAAGCCCTCATACTCTTCTCATACTGCCTTATTGACTAGCCTTCAACTTTAAAGGCATTTTTATCTCTTCCAACCTATTCCAACGGATTTTCCTGGAAATAGTGTCAAAAGATTTTATAAAGTCAACAAAACAACAAAAAATACCGGTTTTAGTATTGCAGATCTCCTTTGCAATAATCCTTAAGGTAACAAGATGGTCCATAGTTGAATGATATCTCTTAAATTGGGCCTAGGCTTTAGTTCTTTTACCATGACTTTCTAGCCAAAGGATAATCATCTTTTCCAAAATAATTTCATAAAGCTTGACTAAAATAGGGCTAATCATAATTGTCCTATAATTAGAGGGAATGTGCAAGATACGAGATATATAAAATATGCAGAACAGAAATGAAATGCTAGAAATGACAGAATAACAGTAAAATATCCAGCATAATCTTCACAATACACAGAAACGATATACGAAATAGCAACAGAAATAGCACATTGAATCATATAGCAATGTTCACAGGCCTCTTCAAGGGGGCAACCTCCAGTCGAGCAGCGCTCTGTTACAATAATATCCAAGCTAGGGTTCTCATACCCTCGACTCCTATTTATACTAAAAAGAAGCATCTAGAGGAAGATCCTTCTAGAAG